>SRQH01000020.1:0-86730 GCA_018360345.1 Claviceps sp. LM84 group G4 | reverse complement strand
TTGTGTCTGCCCTAAGCCTATGTATGCGCCTAAGCTTGTAGAGACGCTTGCCTTGTACGCGCCCAACAAGCTTGTAGAGCCTTGCACACGCATTTTGCAAGAAAAGGTTGTGTGTATGAACAGATTGCAAAGCTGTAAGCTTATATTCGTACAAGATTACGAAGGCGTTTGAACAAGATTGTTGGTTCCTTACATAAGTACCTATTGAGTCATAACCTTGTGGGGGTCATAGCTTGTGGGCCGCCCAAAAAGCTTGTCAACGTCCTTACTCAAAAGGGGGGTCACGCGCGAAGGTAGCCAACGTCGCCAACCCTCACAATTTGAAGTTGACGAGATAGAGGCATTACGTGCCTCGAAGAGGCAGAAGAATACCACACGAGGTCGCGGACGAGGTAGAGGCAGAGGTGGGGCATCACGGCCGTCTTCTGTCATATGAAGACTACGAGGGTCAGTGGCGCCCTCGCAGGCTTTGACCACGTACAGCGAGACTGGGGAAGTTGAGGAGTTTATCCCGGCTACTCAAGTGATTGAGAAAGCACCCGGGTTGCCTGGTAGGCCGGAATTCATGTGTACACAAAATTCGACGACACCGGTAGAGTATTATTTGAGCGAATTGGTGCAATTGGGCGAATTGGGAGATTGAGAGAATGGGATGCCTGGAGCCTTGAGGGCTGAGGCGGCGTGGTGGAAATTGTCACGACTGGTCACAGCGGGCACAGGAGGCGGACGAGTGAAGCTCTATAAACGAAGAGAGTAGACTAGAGAGAAAAGGAAAGAAGAACAAAAAGGGAGCGGCAGGCGTTGAGCCCTAGTACTCCGCAGGCTGCACCGACTCTGCAGCAGTCACGTGACGTGGCTGAGGGGCGCTGGTGGCAGCGGTCCTCACAGAAATGTTGAGATAGCTGGCTACGAATTCTATACTGTTTGTAATCGTAGTTCCCACTGTGATTTGGCGAGGTACAAAGGAGTCCTAGAATTGTGGAGCACTTTGGCAAAAACAGTTCGCCGAGTAAATTTATACAGTTCGCGGAGTAACGCTCTTTTTTTAAGCCCCACCCATGTACATATGTAGGTACCTGACCTAGGTTCCTTGTACAAGGTATGTACTCCGTACTCCGTATGTATGTACGTACCTGGTAAAGAACTTGCATGAGAAAATTCAAAATCTCCTCCATTTTAGCCGCCCGGGTTTTAGGTAGTTTTAGGCCCTGTTTATGCCCCTTTTTTTTTTCGGAGCAGATGGCTCCAGGATTGGAATTTTGCACAAAAATGACGCTATACCTAATTCAGCACTGCCAAGATGCATAAATCGTGGATCAACGAATATGACCCTGGCAGACGAAGTACCGCGCTAGACAAGGGTCTTACAAGGGTGTTACGCTCACGATTTTCTGCTCCAGCATCCGGATTTGTATGGGAGAAGCTGGAAGAGCCTGCTCCGGCCTCCGAGGTGGATCAGACTGCTCCATGTCCATTTGCGACCGAAAATACGCCTCTGACCACCACCAAAATGGACGCCACCTGGCAAGTCCACTGGAAGTCCACTGGAAGTCCACTGGAAGTCCACTGGCAAGTCTACTGGCAAGTCCACTAGAATTCCACTAGTAGTCCACTGGAAGTCCACTGGAAGTCCACTGGCCACAAATCCTCGGTGTTTTCGATGACTTCGCAGACTGCGAGGCAGATGGCTGGGTCGCAGGCGGGATATCAGGTTGCAGACGCGCAGATGTATCAGGTTCCGTGGTCTCGGCGTCGCCGTTGCCATATCCATTGTGTTGAGTAGACTCGCCGTCAACCTCCAGCTGTTGCTGCATCAGATCGTCGACGATTCTACTACCAAAATCCAATCCTGCATAGTCGTTCCCGTCATCTCGGGCCCGGAAAAACGTTTCTACGCTGTACATTGGTCACTCCGTCGATGTCCAGGGGTATCCCCGTCGATATCCACAGTACATTGACTAGCGTCCTACTAGCGGCTTGGCAGCACATGTCACTTTGGCCCAAAAATCAAACTCGATTTCAATCTTCAAAAAGGGGCGTAAACGGGGCCTTACGGAGTAGGTGCCGTATGCCTTGCAAGTTGCAGCCTGCAGCAGTGCAGCCTGCAGCCATGGTTCAATTCCAGAATTCCAGCGCCTCGGAAACCGCACCAGCGTGATTGGCTACTCCATATGAATGCGCGTTTGCGCGCCCGCGGGGGGGTCCCGAATTGAAATCCTCCTCGATCCGGACGTACCGCGCAGTTTATACATACATACAGTACATACCTACCTCTACATATGTACATTCTTCCTAGGGCAACGGAGAACGTGGCTGGCCAGTGGCAGGGTATGACTACCTAATGGCTTGCTTTATTGTAGGGTGGTAGCCTGTAGGTAGGAGGATCATGGATGGTATAAATTCGTGTCGAGTGCCCTCTTTTGTTCGGAGTTTTGGTACTGTGGTTGAACCATTGACGCTGACGCCGACGCTGAAGAAACGCTTCTTATATATATATATATTTTTCACACATCTAATCTTCGTTGTCGGACTGATACATACCTCATAGACGGTTTTGTCGTGATGGGTTCCACGTTCTTCTTCGTTTCGCTCGCCACGTATGTTCCCCTTTCCCCTTTCCCCTTTCCTCTTTGTCCACTATGTATCGCCAATGCCATCATTTTGAACAAAGTTCTGCCCTCTTCTGCACTCAGCCCCTTTTCATGTCGTTTGTTAGTCTTGTCACCTTCCTTTGCTAACATGCAAGTCTTTCAGGATCGCGTGGTCCGGGGCAGTGGCTACGCCTCACTACCTCAGCGAACCCTCGCCGACGCCGACAACACCGGGAGGAGGCGAAGGTGTGCTCGCAGCGCAGGGATACCCACCCACCAGCCACTCGCACAGCCACACCCCTTCCGACTCCGATTGTACCTCATCAACGACGGCCCCGCCGCCGTGGCCAACTCCCGAGCCGACCGGTCCGCTGTGTACCTTAACCAACACCATTACCTCTCTCGACGGCCGGGACCAGGGCTGTGATTTTGAGCCTGGCAACCAACGGTGCTTTGCTGACGGTATGTGTGAATTTCCTTGGGTCTGTCCCCTGAAGAAGCCATGTCTTTGCGAGCCCTGACTGAGCTGATTGGAAATGCATAGCCATCCTCACGCTTCCGTGCGGCTGTGCCCGTGGTACTGTCTTGCGCACGACTGAGACGCAGTGTCCGACTGCCAATGGCGAGACAATCTGCATGACGAATTACATGTATACTACGACTGCGACTAACTGCCCAACGACGTCGTTGTAGGAGCGAGGAGATGTGCTTGCTACGTGGACGGATGTCGTGGTGATGAACGTTTATCTTGTGTGTGTGTGTGTGTAGGTATTATGTATGTAGCAATGTATTATTATGTCTTGACTGGTTATTTTGCCAAGAGATGCATGATTTCTGAGGCCCAAAGCCAACGTGAACTTTGGAGAAACAAGGGTGTTTCTATTACATATAAGCGTTGTTTGCGCAGAGATGAATTATCTCCATGGAAGTGGCAGCGTTGCCTTGAGCCATGGTCAAGGCATCACCCGCCCACGGCATATCCAGCTTGCCCCTCGGGCGGTCCGTCAGCTATTGCTTGCGTGATAACATGACCATGTCCTTCACGCCAAAGTCCGGCTCTCTCCTCTGCTTGTTTGCCTGTTTGCACTGTCTTTCCTGTCCCTTCTCCATACCTGCTCAAGCGGCCGTTCAAACCAGGTGCATTCGCTCTGCGTATTTGACCGCGCTGCTACGGTTCATTTCCTCGTTCGTTGTTTTTTTGATTTCCGCGGTCTTCTGCGTCCAGTCCATGTTCAGCGGGGGCTGGAAGTCGTTCCGGACCTCAAAGGGGCTGAGGACGAAGCGCGCCTTCGGCGTAGTCGACTATCGCCACAAACTCGGACCCAATCGTCCTAAAAATATTCCACCAAAGGTCGCAGACGGATATCTAGCATTTGGTTCAGGTTCTCTGTTTGGCAATTAGTTGGAGGCCCCAGTGTCCCGATGTGGACAGCTTTCTCTTTATTCTGAGGAAAAGTTTACTCCCAGAAGGCCGATATGAATTGCGTGCGGGCCTCTGTCTGAAACCACTTCCTCCGGGGGGCCAGAGTCTGGCCATCTCCGCCGCGGTGACCAATTTTTTTTTTTTGGCAAGGAGTAGTAATTGACTGCTTGCTCAGACGGCACATTACTACCATGACGTTACCGAAACCGTGCTTGTAAAGCGGCATCGACTTGCAATTCACCGATACCTTCTGGAGAGGCCTGTCAGGTATTGGCAGCGGGTGTAGGAGGTCTGGTGTCTTGTCGTGTGTGGATTGGGACATCCCACACGTCAAGCAGTCCCTGATATAAACGTCTCCCATGTGCCGTGATATAGACCTTCATGAAGATCCTGGCTTCTCCCATCCTCGGGAGAGTCTCCCCGATGAGGGGTAGAGGGTACCGATCCCGTTTGGCGGCACCGTTCAGCTTCCTGTACTCAACGCAGAAGCGAAGGCTGCCATCAGAGTTTGCCACGAGGAAGACCGGCGATGCAAGGGGGGCAGAGCTGCGAACGATGAAGCTCTTCTTCAAGCTATCTTCGATACATCCTTTGACTGCCTCCAGCTCTGGGATCGACATCTTGTACAGTGGGTTATAGTGACCTTTCGGAAGTTCGCCCTCGAGTTCCACTTTGTGGTCGTATGCTCGGTGTGGCGGCAAGTCGTCCGACGCGGACTTGGAGAAAAGATGACCACCCGGAGTCCTCAAGGAGGATCATATGTTCAGCGTGGCAAACCATCCAGGCGTGAAGGTTGATCTGGACCGGTGGATCACTCAAGTCCGCCGTGTTATGGCCGAGCGAGACGCCTACAAAGAACAAGTGGGCCACCTCACCCACATCGCTCAAACAACAGAAGACAATCTCGCGCGGTTCCATGGAGATCACACTCGCCGTCTGGTGGAGTGTGAAGGGAGCTCAGAACTCGGGACCACAACGGATCAAAAGGCCCAGATTGCCGCCAAGATCATGGATCTGAAGGACAGGAAGATCCGTCGTCTGTTGCGTCGCTTGACGGATGCCGACAATGCCAAGCCAGCCACCGGGCACGGGGTACCAAAGACGCGGCTTCGGATAGCCGAGCGCGTGGAAGTGTCCTCCAATCCCGTCCGACTCGCGAGGGCAACCGTCGACACAGTGACAACTAGTGGCTCCACCACCAAGAGGTCAACTAAGATGCCTGACCCCCCAATCTTTCAGGACTCCGAGGGCCGCATCGACTTGGAGGATCGGCTAACCAGGATCACATCGACGCTCCAGGCAAACGCGGTTGTCTTCCGCCGTTTGGGCGATGTCCGCGTCTCGCTCGATCATAACACGGCTGACTTGAGTGATCCACAAACCCAGATCGACCTTCACGTCGGAATGATTTGCCAGGCTGAACATACGATACTCCTTGGGGATTACGGGAGGAGTGTTGAGCTCGATACTCGTTATGGCTTCGTGTATTACCTCGTCGAATCTGCTGTCATAGTCGTTCTTCACGACGTATGTGGGTCGAAAAGGGCTCGACATCGCACAAATCCGGGTGTTCATCGTCGCCGACAGAGTTCACACTCATAGCCCGAATGTCGAGAGTGGCTCGCCGATTCGAGCGGTTGGCTATCGCGGGGCTACTCGAAACCTCGACCTCCTTCGGGATGAGGTCCATGACGGCCATGCTTTCCTTGGTGGAAGCTCGCACAAGTCTGGTGCGAGGGGGTATAAAAGTAATCGAGGGATCGGGGCGAATTCGTTGCGGTGTCGTCAATCCTCGTAATTCGTTCGGGGTCGATATACTTTCGCAGTCTTCTCAGGCAATTGTGTAATAAGTAACAAGCTGAAGGAGAAAAGGAACTAGAGATTCCGTGGGCAGAGTGGCTGAAGTGTCACGTGACCAGACGACGATAGGTACATACACTCAAACTTCGTTATAACGATCCTCGCCAGGACGATAACCTCGCTTAAACGATGGGTCCGGGCGAAAAAATTGGTTTTGCCTAACAACTAACGATATTTTCGCACTGATAAGCCACCTGCCTGGTTCATTGGCACTGCCGCGAACCCCCGGTCTTTTGGAAGACATGGTATGCATTTGAACGGTCTTCCTTGTGTGTACAAGCACAATGCGAAGGCCTGGATGACTGCCTTCCTCTTCCAGCAATACCTGCGATGGTTTGACAATTACATCGGTCGCACAAAACCCAGGAAGGAGGTCCTCCTTCTAATGGACAACTTTGCCGGCCATGTTGCTGCCTTTGAGGACTTGCAAGACTCTGAAACTCCTTTGAAAAACGTTACGGTTGAATGGCTGCCCCCGAACGCCACCTCCAAATACCAGCCCTTGGATCAGGGCATCATCAAGGCCTACAAAACTGGATACAGGAAGCAGTGGCTGCACTACATGTTGGATGAATTCGCAGCTGACCGAAACCCCGTGGTGACGATGGACGTCCTCAAAGCTATCCAATGGTCGATAACAGCGTGGAATCTAGTGACGCCCCAGACGATCAGTAACTGTTGGCGTCACTCAACCTTGATGGCAGAATCTTCCTCTCAACTCGTAATTTCTTCCCAATCGAACGAAATCACGGATAGAAATGCGGAGATCTCTGGTCTTATTGCAGAGCTTGCGAGAATGAAACGGATTGGTGAGGCCATGTCTATCGAGTCCTTCTTGAATCCTCTGGAGGAGCGGATCATCGATGAGCCTGTTTCATCTGATTGCATTATTGAAGAAATTGCTGCCATTCTCAACCCTATCACACCCGTAGATCAAGATGAAGAGGCTGAGGAGGAGATCTTTGGAATTGTCGAGCCACCGGTCACACTTCAAGAGCTCCTTGAAAGCATTAGAAAGATACGTCAGCACCAGCGGGAGCAGAAGGAGCCAAACCCATTGGATGAAGAATTTTACCGTCAGTTGGACGGCTGGGAGTCTAGAGTGTACCAAAAGAAAATGGCTGCATTGAAGCAGCCCTCGATCAAGTCTTTCTTCAGCGCCCCGCAGGCGCCGAAATAAACCTCTTCATGTATCATGTTTGGCTCCTTCTGCTCCCGCTGGTGCTGACGTATCTTTCTAATGCTTTCAAGGAGCTCTTGAAGTGTGACCCGGTGGCTCGACAATTCCAAGATTCCTCCTCAGCCTCTTCCTCAGCCTCTTCATCTTGATCTACGGGTGTGATAGGGTTGAGAATGGCAGCAATTTCTTCAATAATGCAATCATATGAAACAGGCTCATCGATGATCCGCTCCTCCAGAGGATTCAAGATTTGCTTGTTTCCGGATAGTTGTTTCGTTGAAAGACCCTTCTCCGGTGTGAATCTCCAAAACAGACCTGTTTCGTCGCAATTATAAACATCGTCGGGATCAATAAGATTTATGATCGGTCGAAGATATTCTAATTGTGCTTGAGCAGCTTGATCATTCACAGAGCCAGATTCTCCGTGCCTTGTGCGTTGTCGTATGCCGTGTCTGCCTTTATATTTGTCAAGCCATCCACTGCTGAAATTGGGAACCGGCAGTCCCTGGTAAACGTCAAGTTTGTTGAAGAAATCAATAGCTACTTCAATGATTAGGTCACCCGAAATTGGGACGTCCGATTCATAATGTAGCTGCCATTCGAGTAAGGCCTCTTCAAGTTCCGGCCATTGTGCTGCTCTCAACCTAGTGGCCGAGGGATTGAGGTATCGTGTGGTGTCATCTAGAGCTTTGAACCTGTCTGACAACGACTCGGATATCGTCTCCTGAGTAGGGCGGTGACCAAACTGATTGTCAAACCAGAGGGCCAGCGAGGATTGCGAGACCGCGGGAAACTGGGCATGGTAGTTTCGAAGAGCCCGCCGTTGGGCAACGGTAATCTTATACCTCTTGGACTTCGTATCGGTAGTAGCGGGGGTTTGGGGAGCCATTGAGAGATGAATACACTGATGATTCAATGCATCAGGAACCGGTTGCGATGATATCGAGGCGATGTGCGAGAATTTTGGGTCGCGATAGATTCAAAATGGGGGCGAAAAATTTGTGCGCGATGACCTCGTCATAACGATATCGGCGATTTTTTTGGCCCAAACGGTATCGGTATCGTTGTAGCGAAAAATATCGTTAGTTGTTAGGCAACCGCAAAACCAAATTTTCGCCCGGACCCATCGTTTAAGCGAGGTTATCGTCCTGGCGAGGATCGTTATAACGAAGTTTGACTGTACCTGCGCATCCCTATCGAGATGATGGCTGATGATGGAGTCGCTGTCCTCAACGATGTATGCATACGTTTCTACACAGCAGGTGGCCATGCACCTTGTAGTCTCAACACCACGCACTATTTCCTCTCACTCTTTCCTTTCTATCTTTACTAGGTACATAGCTTTCGTGAATACAAGAGATTATTCTGGTTCATGACAGTTCCTCCCACGCGTATGCAACCCGAGGGGATTTTTGCCAACAACAATAGCCAACGTCTGTCTGATGCTTCAAAAACGACAATGTTTGTACATTGTAACTAACTACACTACCCCAACCAACAAACCCTTTTCGCCAGATAAACACTACCTATAGAGTGGCACCATCGCCGTAAACCATCACCCAGTATCCGCCTCTATCAAGAATCAAGATTCAAGAATTTCAGTACCATAGATCCACGCCTCCGTCACTTTCCTTTCGCCATATACGGAGTACCCATCAACCTTTTCGGCCAACCTTCAAAAACACACAAAGTACACGTAACTATCACTCCAGCACATAGAATCCCATCCACGACATCAGAAATACGCCATCCCCGTCCACCCCAACACACCCTCCAAATCCCCTCTCAGATCCTCCGACCCATCATACCCCCCCCGAATAGCCACCTCGGCCCTCTTGGCCGCCCCTAACTCATTCCACCGCGCCAACACCGTCCCATCCACCAACGCCTGGCCCGACGATGCCGCCGTATCAACTCCCACCGTCGCCCCCGTCGCAGAATGCTCTCCCGCATGCCGAAACGCCTTTGCATGCAGACCCCCATGCGGCACAATCGCCGGATGCAGCTGATTCGTCACCGACAACAGACGCCGATGCATCGACTCCGGCAGCGGAGCCAGCGCAGCAATCTGCCCCGACGGACACGCCAGCAAAAGCTGCATATTCGCACGACTCTGCGCCTGTCCCTGTCCCTGTCCCGGCATCGAAGCCGGCACCGTCCGCGGCAGCAGAAGCGTCATGGTCGGCTCATTAGGCGTCACTGAAAAACTCGTCCGGTGGACCAAGAGGTGTCCCTGCAGCGACTTGGGATGCTCGGGATTAAACTCCAGAACGTGCAAATCACCCTCTGCATCGACTGCCACCATGGAAAGCTCGTCCCCGTTGGGTAAGAAATCCGCCGTCAGGAGGGGAAGATTCCCGCTGCTTTTGCCGAGGACTTGGAATGTGTAGGGCTCTTCGGTGTAGCCTGCGAACCAGAGGCCCTTGAAGGCATCTGCCATGAGACATAGTCCTGTCCCGGGGAGTTCCTTTACGCTCGAGACGTGGCAGCTCATATCTAGAAAGGCGACTGGTAGGAGGGATCCATCTTCCTTGAGACCGCGGACCATGCATTTCTGTCCCTGCGAGACGAGCATGAGGCCCTGCGCTCCGATTTCGGATAGGGCCGTGACGGCGCCTCGTGGGATCTCTTCTTTGGCCATCAGTTTGAGGCGCTTATTGGTTTCGGGACGGCCAGGTTCTGGGATGACGGTCACGATGTCAAAGACTTGGACTCGACCTCGTGTTGGTAGGTCTTCTCCTTTGGATAGCGCGGAACCAACTGCGACGAGCATCCTTCTCTCCTTGGTCTCCTCGGAGACTTCCAGGTGGAGAGTCTTCATGCTCTCAATCGACTCGTAGGACTCCATCTCGAGGGTGTGGATCACGGTCCAGGTCACCGGATTGATGAGCTTCAGGACACCGCGGGGCATCATCGGTGGGAAACTCGGCGTTTCGCGGGCCCATTCCCTATGGTAGTCATCGTCGCGG
This sequence comes from Claviceps sp. LM84 group G4, assembly GCA_018360345.1. Lineage (NCBI taxonomy): Eukaryota > Fungi > Ascomycota > Sordariomycetes > Hypocreales > Clavicipitaceae > Claviceps > Claviceps sp. LM84 group G4. The sequence goes on along the minus strand of SRQH01000020.1, from coordinate 76,707 downwards.
GGTAGCTCGAAGGGTTCCAGAGTTGTGCATGCAGCGACGTAGCTGCCCGTGGAATGGTGGTAGGATAGCAGGTCCGCGTCGGTGTTCAGCGGGATCTTGGTCACTGATACGCCCAGTTCCGTCAGATTGGCATTGCTGGGAAGCTCTGTTACCCTTGCGATTCCCTCCGTGTCGACGTAGATAAAGCCATGGTCACAACCTGCTGTGTGAAACGGGCTCATGCCCCGCACGCCTAGCCCCTGGAGGCCCAAAACTCGAGGGATGCTCTTGCTGCTCTTCAGGATGAAGCTGGGTGATGAGTTGGGAAGGAAAACGGTGCTATGACCATGGATGTTGGCACATCTTCGCAGGGGCACGTATCGCGGCGGCTCTTCGGTCTCATCATCGGGCAGCTCGGGCGCAGTGGTGGCGAGGCACGCATTGGCCGACTTTTTGAAGAGCAGAGATCCAGATAGAGTGGCCTCAGCTGCACCACTTTTGCGGTGTCGTACTGGCTCGTAGAATGTTAAATCGTCGGTGGCATGACGGACCTGGATTAGTTTAGTACAAACGACAACCCAAAGAAGTCCGAGGCCCCTGAAAGGCCGAGGACAGTCTAGAAAGACAGAGAGTGCTTACAATCAAGTACGGTGACTGTGAGACCGCATCGCCTAGATCAGCAACGAGAATCTCTGCAATGCTCTCTTTGCTAGCCCCCTTTCGCACTACAAAGTCTGCAGACAAAAACGGCGGTATTGACGTAAGAGCCTCCGCTACAAAGACGGGATTTGACAAGTCGGCCAGAGAATATACCTGTTTGCTCATCAGTCATCCAGATTCAAGATCAAGCTTCAAAAAAGAAGAAAGGGAGGAGGGCAAAAGCTGGAATGCCAGAGGCTAGCTTCCAGGAGACAAAGGAAAGGGTGAAAGAGGTGCCGAGCGGTGAACCTACATGCAAAGCACCAGTCGAGCTAAGTAAAAACATCATGATTCGATGCGCTCCCTCTGGTCCACGCTCACCAGCCGTTGCTTGGAAAGCGCCCTGCGTGTCGCAGTACAGACATCCAGACGACCATTTGAGCGATTTGAGAGGCCCATCCGGCTTGACCACCTCGTCCAGCTCGTTGGTATTGTCAATCTGGGCGACGAAGACGCTACTGTCGTCCCGTATGAGCAGCAAGTACGGGTCCACGATGCTGGCGCTCGTGATGCGCGGCTCGGCCCCGGTGTCCTCATCTAGCATGGGCAGGATCTGACTTAGTCCCAAATCTGGTTACACTCAGACATAATTAGCCGGCCGTTTATGAGAAAAAGGACAAATTCCAGAAAAGCATGAACGCGCGTGCGGGTTAGTCAGTAGTAGTACTATTGACAGCCCATGGCTACCATAAGAAAAAAAGAAAAGAAAAAAGAACAAAAGTAACTCTTGAAGCTCTCACCTCCATCGTAGCACCGCACTTCTGACTTGAGCACCTGTATAACGCGCGTTTGCTTGCCCATGGTGCCCGCTTCCACGGTGAATCCCGCCGCTGGTTCAAACTCGGTGTCCTTGAGCGTCTCAAATCCAGCAGCCGTCAGGGCGTACACGTCGGACGTCTCGTAGCCATCCAGATCTACCTTGGCCACAATCATGTACCTGTCAAATTGTCCAGCTGGATCAATGTCATTGGACACTTGTGCGCCGGCCCCGAAACCCAACGCCTTGGGCATAGGCTTCTTGACGCACATGGTCCAGAACCCCCGCGCCTCTGGAAAATCGAATCGTCCAATGACCTTGGGTTGAATTTGTCTGTTGATGATGGCGACAGCACCAGCCGCATCGCGCCCGACTGCGCACGCTAATTCCAGCTCCGCCGTGACACCCTTGGATAACAGCTCTTCTTCGCTTTCGGGTGCAAACGCGGGCCGCCCGCAGGTGAAGTCTCGAATCGGCGCAATACTTAATAGAGAATCGTGAATGCGGAAAATGGCATCTCCTCCGGCTTTGGGCCCCCCATGGGCAGCGTGGGCTGGCCTAGCCTCGGTGGAGTTGTTGCCGTATAAATCGTCATCTTCGTCATCCTCGAGGTCGAGTTCGTCTACGTCCATCGCCAGGTCAGGATCTAGTACTCGTGACCGTTTCCTTTTCTCCTGTCCGTGCTTGCGGGACCAGCCCAGCACAACCGAGTCGTTGCTTTCGCTGCCCAGAAAGAGGGTGTTTTTTCCCAACTTGGAGATGCATGAAACTCGACTCTTAATCAGGTTACCGCCGTTCTCAGGGCTGACAAGTTTTACGCCGATTCCTGAGACTGTGCGACCGTCGACCCGGAAAGAGATGATTGCCATTCTTCCATTGTTCAATATCAACAGGAGCTCACCGGCATCGGCATTCAGTAACTCCACGGCGCACCCTTCGAGTCTGAACCCCAGCTCAGCCTGGTCGACCAGACTAAATGAGGTCATTTGTTTTGCCATGTCGTTGACCGCTACACCATTGGCCTTTCCAGATTGATCCACGTGTATCAGCTCATTCTCTCCGACCAGCAGAGCGCCGCCCATAGGTGCCGGCAAAGCCACCACTTTGAATAAATCTCGGGGCAGCCCTGTGACGGACAGAATCGTTGTCGATGCCCGTTGTTGCAGGTCGAGAGTGAAGACTTTGTACGTCAGGTGGTCCTTGATGCCCAGTGCTGCCGACGGCGCTTGCGTCGAAGATATGATGCCAAAGGTCGGCTCCCGGTATTCATGTAAGAATGCAAGGTGGACAGGATGAAGCAGCGTTGGATCCAACAACGGCAGACGGAGGACAAAGGACGGCGTATATCGCGACCGGACAAGGTCCTTGCCATCATCTCCGTTCGTCATGACAGTATCGGTACCCTCTTTGGCCGGTCGAGGACCATCCAAATCTTCATCCCAGTCATCCATCTCCAGATCTTCCTCGGTCTGTGCAAACGGCAGTATAGCCAGATTCCTGCTCCCGAATTTAAAGGCGACGCATCGACTGCCAGGGTCTGCCTGGAGGTAGTTGACGCAGTCGCCGAAGCTCGTCTCCCAAGGCGCCCCAAGCAGCTCATCCTTTTCGTAGTAGTGAATCGAGGTCGTCTCGAGCGCGTTTCTCTGGGGGTCCCATTCCGTCAAGCACATCTTGGCAGCCTTGTAGGCCAGAAGAAGAGCCTCGCCTCCCGAAACGGTATTCCTGACTTTGACGCGCGCCAGCCCAATCACGGTACCTGCTAGGGGAATCTCTGCCACGAGGACTAGCTTTGTATTGTTCGAACGGTCGGTCCGCACAATCATCGACTCCCCGCCTAGAAATGAGGCTTCCAGACCGGCTTCGTCAGTCATGCAGGGGTCGAAATGCTGCTGCTGGCCATCTTTCACGGACGATGACGGCCCCCCCTGGGCGAGCGGATCGAGCTCGGCGGAGATACATTTTGTCGTGAAGATCTGCAGGAGCGAGCCCTTGGCGACGACGAGGTTGTTGGCAGTGGCAGAGGTCAACGGCAAGCTTAACGAATGAGTGACGGCCGAAGGAGCCACAAGCTCAGTGTAAACATGCATTGCCGCAAGACCATTCTCCCCGCATCCGCATGAAAATGAGATCGACCGGGGATGGCGGACAAGCCCAGACGATTGGGCAGGCCGTCGAATTGGCCAAAAGCAGGAGTTGTAGGAGGCAAATGGCGAGAATTAAGACGCGCACGAATCGCGAAAGCGCAAACCTTGTTTGATGTTGCGAAAGCACTTTGAAAGCACCAGTCGCACACGAAAGAAGTGCAATTGGCTTGGCGTTGCAGCTAAGCTATGCGGATCAACTTGGCCGCGGCGCCGATGCAGTCTATCTGTGTGGGGCCGAGTGCAGCACGCACCAGCCACTGCACCAGCCACACTGCATCATCGGCAGACTGCCGCAGTGCCGAAGGTCCCCGCACTCCGATTCAGCCGCATCCATGACGACCATTCGCAGCGGAGACGGCGCAACGTCGCCATTGCGTCACCCTCGTGGACGAGAGGAGCTGCGTCAACTGGCATCTAACTAGTTTTGGATTGATTCGAACTGGTTTCTAACTCGTTTCCAACTGGTTTCTTGGCTCAACGCCCTTCAGCATACCGCGACAGCTTTTCTCTTATCTGGTGTTTATTGTTTTCCTCCTTCCCCCATATATCTGTCTGCAAATGTCATTGCGCATGGGGCCTTTTCTCGAAGCCTCTTCGGCCAACGACCTGTACACAACTACAGACTGCGACGGCTGTCGAGCTGTGTGAAGAGCCTCAAGTCTGTCGCATCAAGTCGCATCCATCATATCACACATCGCCTCACTCTCTCATGCTCACTTGGTACACTCGCCATGGCTGACGCAGGCCTGGTACAGACCAGCTTAATCTGGATCACATACGCCATAGCCGTGGGCTTCTGCCTGCTCGCCGCCATTATCACAACCTTTACCTGGCAAACGTCTCGGGACCGGTCCGTCGTGGTCAGCTCCGTCGCCATTGTCAGTCTCACCACGCTTCTTGCCACCGTCCTTCTCCTGCCCGTCGATATTGCCCTCGTCTCGGCCACCGGCTCCGTGTCTGAGGGCACTAAAAGGGACTGGGCCACTCCAGCGAGGATCGATAGCATCCTCCTCACGCTCAAGATTGTCTACTACTGTCTCTACAGCGCGGATGCGTTGCTCTGTCTGGTGGTAATTCCGTTTGCCTATTTCTGGTACGAAGAATACGATGAGATCGAGTTCGAAGAGGAAGGCAGGACATGGCAGAGCCGCTTCTGGGCTGCTTTCAGGCACACGCTCTTCTTCGTCGCCTTTGTAGTCGTGTTGTTCCTTCTGGGATTCTTTGTTCCCTCACCCGGCGACTCCTCCCGGAGAGGCCGCTGGGACTTGGACTACTTTAAAGATCTCGTCGTGCGGAACCATGCCGAAAAGGCCCTGACTTTTGCGCTGGGCTTGCTCATGGCTTTTGGAACGCTCTTGTACGTCGTATATACCGGCTCAGGACTAGCGCTTATGCCCGTGTCCTTCATCAAGTCGGCGCCTTCGATCTCGGCACCCCAGCTCTCTGCCACGACGGCTTCTCAGTTGGAGCACAACCGCCAGCGTCAGCGTCAGCTGGAAATGCGAAATGTCGGTCGCCAGGGGGGCTTATCTCGGAAACACCGCCGCGAGCTCGATGCGCTGATCCGAGAGGAGCAAACCCTCGTGCGGCGGGAACGCCTCGCAGCTGAAGCGCAAGGAGAAGGCAAAAGCAAGGTGTACCAGATGTGGCTCAGATTATGCGCCCTGCTACGGCCCATCAAGATGCTCGGCGGCATTCTTCTCCTGGCCATCTCCGTACTCATCTGGGTGTCCATGCTCATCACCGGCATCGACAAGGCCAAGAACTCGATATGCAAGCAACGCTGCGGCTACATCCTAGGCAACATCCACATCTTCCAGCCCATGAACTGGGTCTTCGTCAAGCTCGCCCGCGCATTTCCCATCGACTACGTCCTCATGGCTCTGTTGGTCCTCTTTCTCTTCAGCAGCACAATTTCCGGCATCGCCACCGTGGGTATCCGCTTCCTCTGGATCCGCATCTTCCAAATCCGACGCGGTCGCACAGCACCACAGGCTCTGCTCATGGCGACCGTTATGCTGACGCTCGCAATTCTCGCCATCAACTACGCCGTTACGATGCTGGTTGCGCCGCAGTACTCCATATATGGCACGCAGACCTTTTGTGCGAACCCGCCTTCCTATCCTGGCGCAAGCCCTTCGTGCGAGCACGACTCTGATCTGATCAAGCCCTGCTCTGAGGCCTTGGACTTTAAACACGCAAAGGACGTTTGCACACCCTCCGTCATGTCGACTTTCCTGAACCGCATCACCATCACCTGGCCGTTCTTTGGGGTCATTGACTTCTGGGCCCAATTTGTTTTTCTGGCCGTCTTTCTCGTTGTGTTCGTCACGGCTCTGTTTCGTAGCCCGAGGGCCAGTACTGCGGAGATGGATGAGGATGCCGAGGCGGATGAGGAGGAGAATCTGCTGGCCGCAACGGGACGGCGATTTGATGCGGCGTGGAGTGACGTGCGGGGGACGGGGCATGGGACGAGGGGAAAGTCAAGGGGGTATGGATCGAATGAGGAGCACGCATGGAGTGGAAGCTCTTCAAGGGCGTAGAGACACACACAATTCGCCCGTCAAGGTTTGCATTATGGCGCAAAGCACCTACCAGGGATGAGTATGCGGGTTGATATTGAGGATTCAGGAAGATCAGAGTTTGTATAGTACGGGTCACATGGGAGCAACACGAAAGCTGCATATGCTATGTAGTATTCAGGGCATAGGGGCGTCAAGGCGCAAGGAACTGTTCGTACATTAGTTGTATCATATATACATATATATATATATATATATATTTGTTTTTGGAGCGTAACTACACCGCATTCAAGCCTCCAACGCCACCTTCTCCTTTTCTATCTTATCTCTATGCCTCGTAAACTGCACAGCCTTATGGCCCACGTCATCAAAATGCGCCGCTGGCCCGAGATGCATCTCCCGCCAACATCGCGTGCAGTACACATCCCCATCGCATCCTGTACATTGCAATGTAGCATCCTCCAGACACACCGTACACCAGGAATCCATGTCATCGTCGGTATACTTCGTCTTAGAGGTCAGCCTCTTGGCTGGCTTACTGGGCTGAGAGGTCGGCACCGAGGGGAGCAGGTCCGATGCGTCTGCTGAGTGTCGCAGAGCGACCATCCGAGCTGTCAGGTCAGATATGAGGGTGGAGGATGTAGAAGTTTCTGTTTCGGGGGCCGAGGGGAGGTCTAATATTGCGTCCGTGGAGGGAGGTGGCGTGGTGTTGTCAACGAGGTCTACTTCGTCTTTGTACTGTGCGATGAGGGAATTGGTTTCTCGGGTCATGGTTTCACCATCTGAATCATCAGAGTGTGTGTCGGTGGGGACGGATGCGGAGAGTTGTTCTAGGAGAGTCTTGATGGCTTGTTCGTCTTGGTATTCAGCCTCGTTCTTGTTCTCGTGTGCGGGCTGTATTGTTGCCATCGGGCTCATGTCCAAGTCTTCTGCGAGCATCTCCTCCAGGGCCTGGTCGGATGTCGCCAGAAGTGCATCCTCGTCGTATCCATGTTCCCGGTCGAGATCGTTTGGGCCGGATGATCTTGCAACGGAGCTGGTGCGCGGTGATGGAGCCGTGAGATTTGCTGTTTCGGACTTGCAGGGCGTGCTTTGTGAACTGCGCGGCGAATCGGCTTGCACGCGGAGAGACTTGAGTCGTGCGGCGAGGAGGTCACCACCCGTGGGGGTTCTAGCTCGTTCTATGACATCGACTTTGATTCTTGGGTTACCAAGGACATGGGCAGGCGTTAGTTTTCATGGGAATCCGCTCATGAGGGTGGGTATTAGGGGGATCAAGTGAGCGGTGGAGGGGGAAGGACATTTATCACACGTGTTGTTTTTCGGTGACTCTGCTTTCTCGGGTGAGCTGCCTGCCCCGCGAAGGGCTTGCAGACGGTCCAGGAGAGATTTGTCGATGCCTTCTGACATGACGACCGGTGGATTTGAGATGCCTGTAATAAAAAGGAACTGGATATGACGGAGCGCGGCGAAATTCGACTTTCTTTGATCTGTCACGTGTTGGTTTTTGGCCAAGGCTGACGGACGGTCTTGGAAGCTCGCGAGTCGCGGAGTCGCGAGGTACCTTAGGTAGCGGGGCGGTGACATAGCCAAGGCGATTGTGGCGGCGGGAGCGCAATGGAAGGCTGAATGGAAGCTTCAGCTGACGCGACACAGCCTCATCGCCACAATCGCCGCCACAGACACTGCCACAGGAAGAGCTGCTTAAATTTCAGTGACGAAGTTGCCAAGGCTTGATGCTTTGCTCGATCCAATCACACGCCCCCAGCAAGTGCCGCTAGCGATCCTCCGATTGTTTGTGCGTCATGGAACACTTTCTGGCAACAGGCTGCCCTTTTCACAACTTCAATTACGTGGTGTGGTCGCATCAAAGCTATCGGATTTCCGGTGATCCAAGCAACTTGTACAGAGTAGAGTACAGACTCCAGAGTACTCCGTATTTATTCGATTGCTCTTTCGCTACATCTTTTCATGGGCTGTACCCTCGACAAAGCATCATCTCTCGCTGTTCAGCGTCACACGGCGCATTCGCCAGTTACTTAGCTACCTACAACAGTAACATCTTGACATGACATCTTAGCCTCACCGGACCACTATCTACCTACCTCTCCAGCTCAGCCACAGATACCTGGGGAAGATGCTCTGGTGGCACTTCCAGATGGGCTTCCGAGTGGGCTTCTAGGCTTTGCGGCGTTCCTAGAGAGCATTTAGCGCAGCATTTGTCCCCAGGATCTGGGGATGAACACTTGAAGTGGACGACGGCGTAAGGCCAACAACCTGCACAAGACAGATGGATGACATCGTCCACGAGTCCACGACTTGTGACGGCGCCTCGAGAGGTACTTCCGCCACCCGTCCGCCTGTGAGTGCCCTGTATTCCGCTTGTACGCCTTCGCCCAGCGCGCGCCAGTACTTTCTCATTTCACTGTTCCCACTCGGTTAAAAGACGACTCTCCCGCCTCCACAAGAGGTTGCCTTCATTCTCTTCATCCCAATTCTTGCTTTAAAAACTACTTTGCCGTCATCGTAACCAGCTGGCATCTCTGTTCAAGTAGTGATATCTGCTCTGTGTCTCGCGCATTCGATTCTACCACTGTTTGTCTCATATCCGCCCTTACCCCCTGGCCGGGTAAACAGCAAGCCAAGTACTCCGTCTCGTCGCATTCCGCGACCCCACACATCAAGATGCGCTTCGATGTGACATTCGTCATAGCAACCCTGCTGTCAGGAGCCGCTGCAGGTGTCATTGACCCCCAACTTCAAGCTCACGCCAACACCGACATTTTCGCAAGAGACGATAACGACTTATTCAAGAGAAAGGGCGGCGGTGGTGGTGGTGGTGGCAGAGGTGGTGGTGGTGGTGGCAGTAGCAGCGGTGGCAGATCAGGCTCAGGGTCTGGCTCAGGGTCTGGCTCAAGTTCTGGCTCAAGTTCTGGCTCCGGAGGATCGTAAGTCTTGCCTCTTACACCAAGCTTGTCACTACATTTTCTATGCAGCCAAACTGACTTTGCACCAGTCGCGGAAACACGGGCTCCGGTTCCAACTTTGGCGGCTCATCTCGTGGAGGCACTGGCCCTCCACGGGCATACGGCGGAGGTGGCTACTACGGCGGCGGTGCTGCCCGTCCTTACAGATCCGGTCTTGGTACCGCAGCCGGTATCGGTGCTCTAGCCTTCGGAGCTGGTGCGTTGGCGTTCTGGCCTGGGACCTGGTATCACGGCGCCAACCTGTACCCGCACCGCAATGACTTTCAATTCTTTAACAGCACGACTCAAAGAAACGAGAGACTGCCTGTTGTGTGCGGGTGCGCCCAGTACGAAGAATGTGGCTGTGACGAAAATCCGACTACGCTGAAAGAACTCGTTGGAAATGGCACGTATGACGGTCTGAATAAAAGCCTCATTAATGTTGGCGATTACAATGGCCGAAAAACTCTTCTTGTGAATGGCACGTTGCCAAACGGCACAACTGTTGATGGACCTGACTCTCCTGCTATGGGAATGGGGGGGCTCGCCAACATCGCTGGCATCTGGTCTCTAACGGCCTTTGTCGTGGTTGTCGGTTTTCTAGTATAGGAGAGAGAGAGATGCGGTCGGCTGATCATGAGCAGTTGCGCTTTATTGGCATTCGCCATCTCTCGGAGGTGTTATGCGCTCGGGACGAGTCATTGCTCCTGCGGTCATACATGTGTACGATTATAATGCGGAAGGCGATTGGATACTGATACCCAGCATTGAATGACGACTGTTTTCCTGTTTGTGGCAATATCTGCCGTTAATATTTGGGGGTTCGTTCTTTGAATTTTTCTTGAGAGATGGTGAAGCATGGTGTCAAATGCACATGCTGCTTTCTTCACATAGTCAATTATAGCTGCATCAGAAAACTTGCCACACAAAGTCGCAAAGAAACATTTTTTCTTTAGCTCATTCTTCATCATCAGTGTTCTCGCATGAACTGTTATGACGTTTTTGCCTTCTTCCTTCGTCCGAACCTTGCGTCAGCGGCGGTATTCGTTGGAGAGTACATAGGTACCTACGTACCTATTGCTGGGAGGTAGGTACATAGGTACGTACCCGTGTACATAGGTAGGTACATATCGACTCGTGACTCGTGAACAGTCAGCATTGCTCAGGGTCCTATCACGTGCTACTTTCTTCCAAGTTCTGGTGAGCAAAGTCATCGTCCCAAAATCTCTATCTACATATCTACCTTGAGCTCCTCAGCACTTCCACATACGTATATACGCTCCTCTCGCACCGAGCTTTTATCGACGCGATCAGCAATCTGCGCACCAACCAGCATGTTATGAAGAGCCCGCGATCGCGCTACGCCTTGGGACGAACCGACCCAACGAGCTTGCGTGGAGCCTAAGCTGCTAGGCGCCATGGCCGAAGAAGACAAGGAGTTTTCGTCGTTTGACGAGACTGCCTGGAAGGCACAGGACGCCGCGGATGAACGCGAAATCGCTCGCTTGCTAGAACAGAGTCAAGATGGTGGCGACGGCGGCCTCAAACTCGACGACACTCCATTCGACCAGACGAATAAAGCCGACGATGCCGAGGATTTCGAAGACATCAGCGACGATGATCTCCCCGACGAGGAGCCCAGCGGCGGTGCTTCCGCAGAGATGCCAGGGCTGACAGATGATGGAGCAACCAGCAACGATGCAGATGATCTTTTCGGAGAGGGTCCATCCTCGCCTACCGATCCCGTACCTGGACCTCCTTCCCCTGGTACTCGCGTTCATGATACCGAAGATGGCGATGATCCCCACCCGGTCGACTCGAGCGCCAACTTTACGGCCCTCAATTTTGACCTCGATACTCATATGGGCGGCACCGCCAACCAGGACCCCCATATCCCAGCACCCGCGGAGACGGTAGAAGACTTACTGAAAGCAGCGTGGCCTGCATTTCAGAAAGGTCGTATCCTGACCTGGAGTGAGCTTTTGCCGCCCAAGAAAGCGATATGGAAAGAGAAAAAACCAGCGAAGAAGCCAAAACATCTCGTCACCAGTAAACTCACGTTAGAGTTGGCCGCGGACCAAGAAACGATGTTTCGCATTCCAGGGACTGCCGACTCGACCAAGCAACAACGAGCTTCAGACACTACGTTTGCCAGGCTCGTCCGATGCGATGAGGGAGCAGCTGAAGAAGTTGAGCAGACTTTCAAGTTCGATCTAGATCAGGAATCGGACTCGGAGACCGTCATGGGCTTCACCTTGAGAGATATCGAGCTTGCGTGCGAGGACTATGGCGCGCACATAGCAGCCGTCGAGGAGGAATTCGAAAGAGGTCTGGCAGCCGAGAGCCATCTTCTCAAACAAAAGAAGAATGTGGAGGACCAAGACGATGAGTGGGACGCTGAGTTCCTCGTGGACACGGCAGATGAACAGCAGCAGCGACAGCAGGAGCAAGAACTGCGAACTGAGAAACAGCGAGCCGTCCGATTTGAATTACTCGACACGCCGCGCTACACTGCTTCCAACTTTGATAATTTCGAAGATGCAACGCGCCGCGGAGCAAAGCGTGTTCACTTGGACATGAATGACCCTCACCTCCTCCTCGAGACAGACATACATGCCCGCACGAAACGACCGCGACTGGACTCCAACATCAAAAGGATGGCCAACGGAAATATGGGACGAGACATCTCCCAACGCTTTAACATATCCAACGACGAAGCTTACGAGTTGCTCAAGGAGAACCACCAGAGCAAAGTCCGAGCGACACTGGGCAATATTTCCGTGGAGCATAGCATGCCTGCCACTAAACTGACCTGGCCATATTACAAGGTCAAATTAAGTGGAACGACAGACGAGTATCACCGCCCACGCTTTCGCTATAAGAAGTTTGCTGGGCATGCTATCAAATTCGACAGGCCTCAGCATTACAAGCGGAAGTCGATGAAGGGCAAAGTGCATGAGGTCTTTCGTTTCTCAAAGGATCTCAGTCTCAGCGATAACTCAACAGCTGTCCTATTTGAGTACTGCGAACCTCGTCCCCGGGTCCTCAACAACTTCGGCATGGGAAGCAAACTGATCAACTACTATCGGCGCAAGAACACCAACGACGATGAGCAGCTGCCCAAGCAGGAATTGGGCGAGTATCGGATGCTTCTACCGGAAGATCGGTCGCCCTTTTCTCTCTTCGGCACCGTAGACGCCGGCGAGACCGTTCCGACACTGCACAACGAAATGTATCGTGCTCCCGTCTTCAAACATAACCCCCGTGGCACCGACTTCTTGGTCGTCAGAAGCACTACCGGAGTGGAAGGCTCGAAGTGGCACTTGCACAAAATTGATTTCCTGCATGCGGTCGGCCAAACGTTCCCCTCAGTAGATGTTCCAGGTCCCCACAGCAGACGCGTTACGAACGCTTCCAAAAACAGAATGAAGATGCTGGCTTTTCGCATGATACGGCATAGCAAATCCGACAACTGTCAGCTGTCCGACATCACCAAGCACATCGCGGAGTCGACCGATACGCAAAACAGACAAAAGCTGAAAGAGTTCCTGCAGTACGACCGAGACAGTACCGAGAAAGGCATGTGGCGCCTCAAGCCCAACGAGATTATGCTGGACGAAAACGCCATCCGTGCCATGATCAAGCCCGAAGAAGTCAGTCTTCTCGACGCCATGCAACTCGGCATCAAGGAGCTCGAAGACGCCGGCTACGACCCCAGAAACGCAAACATTGACGACGATGTCATGGACGTGGACGGCGAAGACGACGACGACGATGCCGCCGAAGCCGGCAACAAAGCCGCCAAGGCAGCCAAGCGCGCCATGGACAAGCAGGAAGAAACCCTCGCCGACAAAATGGCGCCCTGGAAAACCACCAAAGCATTCATCGACGCGTGTGCTCAGAAGGCCATGCTCCAGTTGCACGGGGAAGGCGATCCAACGGGCCACGGTCTGGGCTTCAGCTTTATCCGCACATCCATGAAGGGAGGCTACATTGAAGCCGTACAAGGCCCCCTCGCCACCTCTGCCGATGCCATGGAACGCGAGAAACGTGCTAACGGCGGCCACGCGTACAATGTGAAGAAGCAGCAGGCCATGTATGAAGAGGGCATCAAGGAAATCTGGGACAAGCAAAAGGCCACGCTGTCGGACGGGCGAGAACACGACGATCACGATGTGACCACTCATGAGGATGAGGATGACCGGTTTAATGCGCATTCGGCGGCTACGCCGGCGCATCACCATTTCGACGAAGGCGCGAGTCAACTTAGTGGTTTTACATCGTCTAGCCGTCATCCCAAGAGAGCGATTAGGATTACGAGGGAGGTTCGTGCGGCGGATGGGACGACGCAGTCGAGGATTGAGATTGTACATGACCCGGTTGTCATTTCGCAGTACATGAAGAGAAGGACGGAAGCCGATTTGGAGTCGAAAGAGTATGTGAACCATTTCCTAGGCTGTTGGCAAGTGGCTGGCCCCGGGAGGCGTGCATGCCTGCGCGATACGATGGCGCGGTTGATGTGTCCAGTCAACGCCGTTGCTGGAAATCTTTTGATGTCCTTACTTGAGTTGAGAGTATTTGCTTACTTAATTTTCCACAGCATCTACAGCTCCCGACCTACCGGCAATGCCGATCACGACCGTCTTCAGAACCTGAGGTAAGAACGCACCGCGCCCCTTTTTCCACCCATCTCTGTTACATCGTGATTATTTGTGCATCTTTGCGCATACATGTCTAGGGAAGCCTTCAGGCCCCCATTCACGCTATAAACTAACCACCATGATGAACTGCATAGAATCAAGAAAGAACTCGAGCGCCTCGAGAAGAACAAGGCCCGGAGACAAGCACGGGAACAGCAGAAAGAACTGCATCAGAAAGCCAGCACTGGCGATGCTGGATCTCCTGGGGCCGTGGATAAGATTCCTACGGGGACGACGCGCAAGTGTGCTAACTGTGGGCAGGTTGGACATATTAAAACAAATAAGAAGTATGGACTCCCTCCCCTCCCCTTTCAGTCATGCCCGTTGGATCGTCATCTTTGTTTTATTGAACCTCACTTTATGCCCCTGGACCTCCCGTTTTCTCTCGTCCAGGCGCAGCACATTCAACCTCCCTTGCTTCTTCCTTGCTCATCTCCTCCTCCTCCCCTCTCTCTCTTCCCTCTCCCAAATTTGAATGCCTCGAAATACATGGTGCGTCAGTACTAACCCAAATCTCCCCTCTCACAGACTATGTCCTCTCCTCAACGGCACCATGAAAACAGATAATGGCGTCGCCGAACACGGCGGATTTGGGAATTATAACGCCCCGACGATGGGTGCGGGATCACCGGGCGCGTAAACAGCAGATTACGGCATGTGTACAACACTACGGGTGGCAGCACGATGGGGGGCCGGTTACTGGGCTTTGTACAACATGTTGCGAGGAACTACCTGTAGTCCTCGAATATTTCTTCTACCTTTTGGAGGTCCCCTCTGGGGAGATGAGCTTCTAGGCGGATTACAAATTAGTTTGGTATTTTCCAAGGGTCAAGGACTGCGAGGCGCACAGGGCGTTGGGCCGGCGAATGAATTGGCTTCTTTGGTGGCGGTTTAATCGCCGCAGGGATGGAGAGAATCGATTGCAAGATTTTCGAGATGCTTCTTTTGCTGCTCATGTGCCGTGCAGCAGCTAGGTACCATTCTAGGGAGGAGTACGCAGGCAGAACATACATACTATCTAGCTGGTAGCGAGACCCAAGATTGGAATTGCTATGCTACCTAGTAGCTACACATTACGCCTGCTGGAGACTTGATCTATTCTCGTGCATGTCGTAAGCGCGCGGGAGAAGACTTGCGAGAGTGAGTCCTCTGTGAGCAGAGGATGGTGTGTGAAGACGTATAGATGACGTGCCTGTGAGATTCGCGCTTATTTTCGTCCGGTCTGTCCATCAAGCATGTTCAGTGTTGCGCATTTGTGATACAACGACAGGTCAGTCAGTCAGTCGGTCAGTCAGTCAGCCACAACACAGCACACTGCAATCATCGTCAACCACAGCCGCGCACCACCTGTATCTTCAGGAGGGGTTGTAACATCATGCTGCGCCTTGTTCATCATTCTGTCACTCCTCATTCTCAGAAAGCCTGCTCGATACGCGCCCTTGCCGCCTCTAGGGGTGGGTTGTGAATGGCAACATGGATGCTGCGAGGCTTTTGTACAAGAAGGGGGCGAAGTGATGCTCTCGTGAGATATCGGACAGATGTGATGTGCGAGGTCGTCGACTGCAGAATTTTGGCATTTACTCACCTATTTAATACATATTTATATCCTGGCCAAACACAGTGATCTGCTTATTCTCGGACAAACACGTATTGACCATTGAGCAAGGAGAACCCTCACACTTCAGTCTTCATTACAGACTTGCCTAGCATTCGACCACTGAGGGTCATATATCTGACTTCTCCCTGAGCTTTACCTACAAACTCTATCGCACACTAGGTACCTAGTATAGTAGGCAGGCGATCATAAGCCGTTGGGGGTCGCCCGCTAGTTCATCTGACAATTGAAATCACGGAGCAGAATGTATGTACGTATGAGGTACTCTGTACATACCATAGAATCATACATACTCCGTAGATACATATTGCTAAACGTGCCTGTGCATATCTGGCTATTTATAGACGTGTAGGGTGCTTTTTGTCAGATTGGGGCGGGGGTCCCGCAGCGCCCCCATCCCGTTTTGCGTCAGGGACTTCAAGGCTGCAGGGCGCAACCGCAACGTGCAGCTGATCGTACGTATGTACCGTATACACTGGGAAAATAGACCCGGCACCGCGCTTTGACCAAGTCCACAAACCTGCAGGATCTCCACATAACCCGTGCCAGACTTGCTTAAACATCCCTATCGTGGCCAGCAATCTCTGCTCATGTGAAGGTATTTTGGGATGGCATCCCAGCTATAGAGGTCTCACTTAAGGAAGTTTGGCACGGGTTATGCGGAGGTTATGCAGGTTTGTGGACTTGGTCAAAGCGCGGTGCCGGGTCTATTTTCCCAGTGTATACGGTATTCTTGCAGACAAAGGCAAGATGTCTCCGGTTGATCTTTCTGGAGTCGTAGCCTGTAGGGTGGCCGCTGTGCATATTTCAATTGCAGCTCGGCTGACAAGTGAATAGTCGTACACAGATTCCGTACAGACCTCCTTGTCGTTGAAGATTCGTACATACGGAGTACGGAGTTTATAGTAAGCTTCGCGGACTGCTCGGGCTGTTGAACCAATAGAGATATGTATCAGAATTTATCAAGAAATTCCGGCAAATTCTGGGCATGGCCTGATAGCCGGCTGTTCCGATGAAGGTAAGATTCCACATGGACCGAACTGTCGGAGAGTACCGTCGGCGCTTATGGCGGGTATCTCTGATGAGAAATGCTTTAATTTGGCGACTGTTCGTGTTCGCTGTACTCCGTACCGAGTAGATGCCATCAGTCTGGTATGCTTTGTGGCTTGAACAACTGCAACCGTTTATGCAGAGTACATACATCATGCTCTGCAGGCCTCGTATCCGCATGCAGTTCGCATCAACGCATCAAAGACACGGCCGCGTGTATGCGATCGGATCGAGGCGCGCATGTGACGTTCGAGAGCCTGGATCCGGATCCTCACCACAAGATGATTGGTCCCTCAAGCGCCGGACTGTAATGACATTGACGATGCACGGCGTTGGCGTTGATGCAGACAACAATTGACCTACCTACAGAGAGGTAGTTATTTAGTTATCCAGGAGTCGGTCGTTTCAACTTCCAACTTGTTTCTGGAGAGGCGTAACACACTGTGCACAAGGGCTTCGGATGGGATTCCGCATTGAGCTTCGCAAATACACCAACAGGGGGAGCACTGGTCGGGGGCAGATCCCTGTCTAAGACGAGTCGCTCCGACGACTCACACATTCTGGAGTCTTTTCCACGTGAGATGAGAGACGGGCCCGGGCGCTTCATCATCATTGTCATTTTGTATTTTCAATGCCGTCAGGACTCAGAACCCTTGATCAGGAATGTTGCCAGCGGTCATGACAGCCCACAGGTAGGATTTTGGCATCGAGGCTCATTCCGAGCGAACGATGGATTGTAGTTGATCGATCTTGAAATGATTTTTTCTCTCAACGCAGAGTCAGCCTTGATTAGGCAATTCCCACGGACAGGGGTGGTTGTTCTTGAGCCAAGGTGCAAGGAAAGAGCGACCCACAGCAAGGAGGGGTTCGGGTCCATACAGCCGACAACTCCGGCGGCACAATAAGATATGTATGCCAAAAAGCCGGCGAGCCAGCTGAGCCTTTCTCGTGCGTCCAGCAGGCGAGAAGTACATACATATGTACCTATTTACTCCGTAACTACTTACTCTGTAAACATTAATTGATGAGGTGAGAAGGCGGGAATTTTCAGTTTTTAGATTGATATTCTCCTGATTCTTGATTCTTTTTTTTCTTCTGTCGCTTACCCAATCTCACATGGCGCAGGGGTCAGCCGGTGGTAGCAATGTAGGCCCACAGGACTCAGGAGAGAACTTATTACTCCGTAGAAGGTCAAGTCAGCAACGTTGGCTCGCTTTTAATTGCATGACACGATGCACAAGTGGGTAAGACTCAAGAGATGTCCAAGTCTCAGCGCTTTGTTGGGTCTGGTGTGCCACAGCCCACAGGGCACAATGCAAGTTACCAATTGTTCCATCTCACCGAAACAGAAAGACAAGACCACGCGAGCTGTCTGCCTCTCATTACGATGTTGATGTATATACTCCGCACAGTACATACCTACTCCCTATATACTTTATACCTTATTGTCCTCCGTACCTACGGAGTACATATATACATAGCCGGAGTCGCCGCAGCGTAAAATTTGCGCTCCTGGCGGCGAACTTGCGGGCCGAGTCGCAGGACAGCTTCCCTGTCATTGCGCCGTGGCTTAATCGAGCTTTAGCGTTGTTGTTGGAACTGACTCTGTAGAGTCGAAATGCGAAGTTTCCGTCAGGAGAAGAGGACGGGCGGAGGCAGGTCGTGTATCATGTACGCACCGAGATGTCCACCGGCAGCAGAATGGATGAGAAACGGGCGAAACAGTATCAGCCCTACCCAGCGTCACGATGCCAGACGGTAAGGTAAGACATGCTGTGTGGTCTCCGTCGCCAAGTTGAATCATCGTTCCCCGAGGTGCCGAGATGGGCTTGGCGACAAGGTACCCGAACATGGAGGTGGTGGAAAACAGCCGAGCGCGGCATCCAGGTCCAGGTCTCAGGAGAGCAACATTGGCTTCACGAGACAGTCTAGGTAGACTTAAGACACGGATCGAGGTGATGGAGTGTTTCTGGATGACGTGAAATGCACCGCCGCATGTCTTCCACGCATCGACTTCGGCAGGACGTACCTATGTAACAGGACTCAGGACTCAGGAGTGCTGCAGCTGCTTGTTGGCTGGTGGGAGAATTGCCAGCAGTTGGTGCAGCTGGTGCGGCCGGGCTAGGGCTGGCTGCCGCCTGGCGTGCCGTGCGGGTCCTGTGTCCGGTGTGTCTCCACTACGCACGCGTTGATGAACCAGGCTGCCACTGTGAGCCACGGCCCACACTGCGTGCAACTGCGTGCCACTGCATGCAATTGCATGCAACTGCCACTGCCACTGCCACTGCCACCTGCCACCTGCCACCTGCCGCCAGTCCCAAAGTCCCAAAGTCCCAGCCCATCCAAGCCCCAAGATTCCCAGCCCAGCCTTTTCTCGCCGCCTTCGACGTCCCTCTTCCTCTTCTCCCTCTCTGCCCTTTCTGGTCTGAACATATCACGTCTATTATTAGAAGCCTCCAACGCCAGATCCAGCCCCATCCTGCACCACAACCTGCCCTGTGGCCCAAACGCACGTTACAACTTACGAACACTCAGCGACCACTCTGCGGCCACTCTGCGACCACTTCGGCCACCACAACTCTGCCAGGCACCGCAGTCTTTGAAGTTTGGACCGATTGACAGCGTGTCTTGTCGTCTCTTCAGAATATCCTCGAGCCGTGACCAAGCCGCCGTCGCAACTTGGCACGTTTGCACTTTCGCATTTTTCCTTCGCGCCCCTCGCATCTTGGACCTTGGGTTGTAGGAGTGGACACCATCATTCTCGCGGGGCAACAACTCTGTCCAGTGGCGCTGGGCTGCGCAAAACCATACTGATTTCCATCGTCAAGACTCAAGTCTCGAGACCACCTCCTGACCGCAACACGGATATTCCGTCTCAGCGCATCATTCAGTTTGTTTGCAGCTCGGCTGTAGTCCGCATTCACACCGCATCTGCTTATTACCTTGCTGGCCGGCACTCTCTCCCTCTTGCGTCATTTGTTGCGTCACTGTTCCAGCTTGTTCCTGTTGATGCTCTGGTTTCTACTCGAGCACGTTTTTATGCCTCTATAACTGATACCCGCGCCGCCCTTGGTCTCTGGATTGTCTCACCGTCGCCACTTTTCTTTCCTCTTCTTTCCTCTTTTCCATATCGAATGCGCTCTGCGAGTATCGCCTTGACGCAATTCCATTCCAATTGCTCTCTTTACCTTTGCGAACAAAGGCGCCGCCAACATCCGGGATACACGACTATTCAGACGATTCGATTTCCGCACGCGCCGCGCGCCATTATCCTCGAGCGCACCTCCTTCGCCACGACGACTCTGTGAGCGCACTACAATTCTCGAATCCCGACTTCTTCTCCGCTCGCCAAGTCCCTAAGCCTGTTGGGGCCACGAGATCCCAGGACACGGGCTGACACCGCCCTTCCCGGCTTGCGCGCATCACACAAATCACCACCCCGCGCCGCTAGATCGTGCTTCGCGCGCGTCTCGCGTTCAAGATGGGTCGCAGAAAGATTGAGATCAAGGCAATCAAAGATGACCGAAACCGATCAGTGTATGCCTATCTCTTGTCCGCCTCATACAACACGACTGACTAATTTCATGGTTGCAGAACGTTTCTGAAACGAAAAGGTGGTCTGTTCAAGAAGGCGCACGAACTTTCGGTGCTTTGCTCAGTCGATGTCGCCGTGTTTATTTTTGGAAACAACAAGAAGCTATACGAATACTCGTCATCGGACATGCGCGACCTTGTCAACAGGTATCAATATGTGAGTGCTGCTCTGTCGGAGTTTGAACCGCTTACCACAAACGCACATTCGTATTTGCACATGTATATGGAGAGGCAAGCAAAGGAGGAAAGTGTTGGACGAACTGCTTTGCTAATACGTTCGTGTAGCATGGCCTTCCCAACGAACACAAAGGCCCTGGAGACTTTAACGGTGGAAACGAAGATGACGATGACTATGACGGTGACGGGACACCCCCTCGGGGGCATGACGGCCTCGAGCATCAAATGATGCCTCCCCAGTTCCCTGGCCACCAACAACCCGCCTTTCCCCAACTCCGTCACCAAACACCTTCGGCATCACCGCCCATCTCGAATGGCGGGGCCTTTCAGGCGCATCCAGGCAACCCAGGTCATCCAGGTCATCCAGGTCATCCAGGTCATCCAGGTCACCCAGGCCACCCAGGCCACCCGGGTCATCCGGGCCGGGGCACCACGCCGCAACCAATGGTTTCACGTCCTGATTCGAGGAACGATATTCGAAGGATAGGACCTAACATGGTCTCACAACCACAGGGAGCTCACCCTGTAATGTCCTATATGCCCACCCCTCCTATTTATCAACCGTCTGGGCCGCCGGGAGGACCTGGGCAACCGCCACCTTCGCAATTTCCGTCATATCCTCCTCAGCATCAGCATCAGCAGCAGCAGCAGCATCATCATCATCAACAACAACAACAGCAACAACAGCAACAGCAACAGCAACAGCAGCATCAATCGCAGCAGCATATACAACCGCAGCATCAACAGCAGCAGCATCAACAACAGCAGCCTCAACAGCAGCCTCAACAGCAGCAGCACCAACAACAACAACAACAACAACAACGACCACAACAACAACAACAACCACAACAGCATCAACAGCAGCATCCGCAGCATCAGCAAAATTTATCGCAAAGTCTACCGCCACCCCCGCCGCCATCCTTATCACATCAGCACTCCCAACCGCGACAGCAAAACCAAACTCTACATCACCCCCCTTACACGGACGATCGCCGTGGCTCGGTTCAATATGCGCAACCACCGTCTCAGGGTATTCCCACAATCATGCGCACGGAACCGACACCGTCAGCAAGCAGCCACCAACAAATGACTCCAATGATCTCTGGACCGCACATCTCACCGCCGCCCCCTTTCGATGTCACAATGGAACCGACAGACCGGCCACAAAGGCCTCTTTTGAACACGGACACGGCCATAAAAAAGATGCCTCAGAAGAAGTCGCACAGTATCTTCACGCCCATTGAAGAAAGTCGCTCCATCCTCTCCCAACATTTAGCCTCCTTCACCTCCGAAGCACAATCGGTAAAACCAGACCCCGCTTCCTCAGCACTCAACCGCTCGCAGTCTGACGCATCGGCTCGAGGGGGCTCCTCAGCATCACCCCAACTCAAGAAGCGATCAAACATGTCAACAAGCCTCGAAATTTCTCGAACCGCCTCTACGTCCTCCTCTGGCGCCGAGAGTTCCTTTACGCCCCCTTCACGTGCGAATAGTCTCCAAGTCACAGGCGGAGCAGCAGCAGGAGGTCCCGGGGCCGGTCCCCGGCCCAGGGGTCCTCGCCTAACGGTACAAATCCCCGATGGCGTATCCGAGCCCGGCAGCGCGGGCGCAGAATCCCGATCACCACATGGCTCCGCCATCACACCCACGCAAGCCCCGCGACACGGCTCCGTCGTCTTGCCACCGCCACCGCCCTCGCCCTCTGCATCTGCGTTACTCTCCGCGGGAGCAACTGGGCCGCCGAATCCGTTTGCTCGTCCGCCGCCCCAACAGACTGTGAATATGAATGGCGAAACACCCGTTTCGGCTCTTCCATCGCGATTTCTTCATGGAGATCTACTGCCTAGTCCGAGCGCATTATATCAGGACTGGCCATTCCGAGGCCACGATAGTAATACGCTACCAAGCCCGCTCAACTTTGCGACTCCGTTGGCGGGGACGGGGCCTAGTTTTTTGAGGGACGATCAGCATGTTCTAGGGGGTAGTGGCGGAGGCGTCATGTCTACAGCGGCGGCGGCGGCAGCAGCAGCAGCTGGGCTGGGGGCTCTAGGTGCTGTGGGTTCGTTGGGAGGTGTTGCGAAGAGGAAGACTCCGGAGGGGGAGGAGCGGGAGGGGAAGATGCAGGGGGGGAACGGGGAGGGGAAGAGGTTGAAGGTACAGTACTCGTGAGGTTTCTATATCTTGTGAGAGCGCCAGCTGTTGTTGCATGAATAGGAGTGCCGGGGTTCCTGCGGGATGTATTGGAGGTGTGGGCACTTGAGATACCCCTTTCCCTTTTTTTTTCTTTTAAGAATGGTGATGAAGCTACATACCTGGATGAGTGAAATTTTTGGTTTGAACTTTTTTGGGATGGGAGCTACATAAGAGGGCTCAGGGGGTTTGCGGGTTTGGCTCGCCATTTACTTGACATACTTGCTTTTCTTATCGCATTTTATGGCCTTATGTTTTGTCTTGGCATATATGGCTTGCCATTTACTCTTTCTTGTTACAATCTTGTGGCTATCTTTTTTCTATATTCTTGGCATATCATATCTTGTCTTTTTTGTTTACACGTTTCCTTTGTCGCATCTGGTGGCTGCTCTTATTCACTCTTCTTTGGCACATCTTGACTTGCCATTTCCATTTGCCTTTCTCATAACTACCTACTGCATTGGATGCGTCTTGTGGAACAAATTTTCGTTCACGATTTCTCTTCTTGCATCTACTTTGCATCTCTGTTCGGCGGTTTCGAAATTTCCTTAATTACTTCAAAAGATGGGGGGGGGGGGTGTTTCTGATCTAGCATTGTTCTTCTTGTGTTATGACTTTGAACAGGCCGTCGCGGCAGTTTATACCAAAATGGACCACTATACAAACATTATGTGGCCCATCATGAGGTTCATGAAATCTTCACCAATCATTGCCATCTTTCCATAGCCCAGCCCCAGTGCATAACCTTTCCCGGAGCACACGTGGAGAACATGTCCGAAGCGTCAGGCTTCAGCACATATCGTGACTCCATAAAACTCCTAAACCTTCACCACACAATCATGACCTCACTTCCCAGCCACCTAGGCATTCATCACGTATACTTCAAGACTTCCTTCAAAATCCACTACCTCACTCGTTAGCCTTCACAGCACATCATGTCATGTTACACACACACAGAACCTACCAACTCCCCATTCCCAACCCTCCCCCCTACCCTCTCCACCTCAATACCATCCGGACACACAATCCTCACCCCCGCCCTTCCCTCCCACCAAATCTCTCGCCCCCCCAGCGTCTTCACTTTCTGGCCCTCCCTCCAAGGCGCAACCCCCAGCAGATGAGCCCTCACAAAGCTATCCATATTGCGACTCGCGCGGTCTGGCCCATCCGCACCGTCCGAATCATCAGAGGACCCCTCCCAAGGTTTCCGAGGAAGGCTGTCGATGGCGCTGTTGAGCGGTGCGAGAACAGTAAGGTTGGAGCTGAGGTCTGCTAGGAGGGCGGCCAGGGAGGCATTCATGCGGGTGAAGGACGAGAAGGAGGAGATGGAGCGGTGGGGGCCGATGGTGTCGGAGAGAGAGACGGAGGTCTGAGGCGGAGGAGCGTATTTATCGTGGGAGATTTTGTCTTTTTTGGGAGAGTCTTTGTGGGGGGAGGAGGATGATGATGATGATGAGGATGGGTGTAGGAGCTTGATCTTGGGAGCCGAGCGGTCTGGATGGGCGTCTGCGGGTGGTACTATGGGGGATTGTTTATCGCGCTCGGAGGACATGATGGCGTTTTGGGCTTGCCGAAGGAAATTCTTGGAAGCAGATGAGTCGATACGGGAGGGGGATGATATGGCGGCGACGACGGCGGCGGCGAGGAGGGCGAAGAGGGGGTCACGAGGTATCATGCCAGTGGAAGGGCTTCGATGGCTGTCATGCTTTAAGGTTGGGTGGGCGTCAAGAATCAGAGTCGGTGCGAAGACTGTCAATGCTGCGCATGAAAGGATGAACAAGTTGATGAGGAGACGTGAAACGCGCATGTGGATGAAGGAAGTCAGAAGGTCTCTTGGTCTGGTGTTTTGGGCTAGATCAGCTACGTCACCGTTCACGACAATCACGAAAGCGGCTACTCGCAGTTGTACAGGGACAAGGCTTCCCCAACTTCAACACAAGGCAAAAAAACAACAACAAAGCGTCATGCCAAATAGCCCGGGGCGCTTCCAGAACATTATTCCATGGCATAACTTCTTGCGCGCCTTTTGCGCCCCTCGACATGTGAAAGCCGGCAGGCCTGCAAGCCGCACATTCTGGGGACGACGTGGGGGCTGTGGGCGTTATTGGCCGTGGCAAATGGCAATAGAAGCGGAGCCCCGAAGTATCTAGGTATGTAGCAGCCAATCAAGGAGGCTACATTTGCTCCCGGCCCTGGTCAGATGACCTGACACCGCGGCTGATTGGCCAGTAGCAAAGCGGCACCTCGAGGCACGAGACTGCGTTCAGGGACCTTCGCCACTGTGGGGTTTTCACGATGAAGGCGGGGAACGTCCTTCGCGCGTTTAAGATCCGCCATGACAGCGACACTAGCCACAGAAACCTTTTTCCCACCAATCGCGCATCTTTCTGCTCTGTCTTCTCCACGTCTTTGTTTCGTTTTCGACCGTTGTCATCACTCCGTATGTACTGACGTTTTGACCTCGGCTGTTTCTGCCTTCGGCGTTTTTGCCCCCTTCCTCGGCGCATCCCCAAGCATTTCCCGGTTAAAAACTGTTGCCAGTCCTCGTTATTACCTCGCCATCATTTTCAACCCCATCTTTTGCATTGTCAAACCTCCAAGCGTATCTTTGATTCTCTATTTCCAAGTTTGTCTTGGACTATTCGCTTATCGCGCCTCGAGACTCTTCTGACCGAGCGCCTTCTCACGACAATCTTTCCATTCGACTTCGTGGTATCAAAGCACTGAAAGCAACATTCTGCGCCCCATTCACACTCGCCCATTATGGCTCCCAGTGTGATTGTTGTTGGCGGTGGCTGTACGTATTCCTCGAGTTTGCCGATTGAATGCCGTGCCTTGTCCAAGATTGGCTCCCTGCTTCTCGAAGGGCTCCAATCGCGAGTGACAATGCCGGCTTGTGTACTGCGTTTGGCCATCACTGCTTGACAAGCGTCGACAGTGGTAGCTACCGCGGTGTTGTGGTATCTCGGACTAATGTTATGCATTATAGTGTCTGGCTTGAGTGCTGCCCACACCATCTACCTTGCCGGCGGCAACGTTGTCCTCCTGGATAAGCAGGGTAAGATCTACATCTCATTCAAAAAGATGTCCATTCCGGGTACTGACGTCTGTAGGATTTTTCGGAGGCAACTCTACCAAAGCCACGTCAGGAATTAACGGCGCCTTGACCAGAACACAGGTCGATCACAACATCGGCGACAGTGTGAAGCAATTTTACGATGACACCCTCAAATCAGCCCGTGACAAGGCCCGTCCCGACCTGATCAAGGTCCTCACCTACAAGTCTGCTGCCGCCGTCGAGTGGCTTCAAGATGTTTTCGATCTCGACCTTACCCTGGTGTCCCGTCTGGGCGGCCACTCACAGCCTCGAACACACCGTGGCCACGATGCCAAGTTCCCCGGTATGGCCATCACCTACGCCCTCATGCAACGTATCGAGGAGCTCGCCGAAAATGAGCCCCACCGAGTGCAAATTATCAAGAAGGCTCGCGTTACCGCATTAAACAAGCAAGAGAACAGAGTCACCGGCGTTACGTACGAAGTGGAGGGCAAGGAGGACGTTGTCAATGGCCCCGTCATCCTCGCCACAGGTGGCTATGCCGCCGACTTTAGCGAGACCTCTCTGCTGCAGAAGCATCGCCCCGATACCATGGGCCTCGCCACCACCAACGGCACACACGCCACTGGCGATGGTCAAAAGATGGTCATGGCCATTGGTGGCAACGGCATCGACATGGACAAGGTCCAAGTGCACCCCACCGGGCTCGTTGACCCCAAGGACCCTGGCTCCAAGTGGAAGTTCCTGGCTGCCGAAGCCCTCCGCGGAGAGGGCGGTCTCCTACTCAACGGCGACGGTGACCGATTCTGTGACGAGCTCGGCCACCGCGACTATGTCTCCGGCATGATGTGGAAGGAGAAGGACAAGGGCAAGTTCCCCATCCGCCTCATCCTCAACTCCAAGGCCTCCAAGACACTCGACTTCCACACTCGCCACTACTCAGGTCGAGGTCTCATGCGTAAGATGACTGGCAACGAGCTTGCCAAGGAGATTGGTTGCACCCCCGACCATCTTCAGAAGACTTTCCAGACGTACAACGAAATCGCCGAGGGCAAGCAAAAGGATCCCTGGGGCAAGAAGTTCTTTCACAATCTACCTGTTGACATCAACGACGACTTCCACGTCTCTCTCATGGAGCCCGTCCTGCACTTCACCATGGGCGGCATCGAAATCAACGACAAAGCCCAGGTCCTGAACAAGGACCAGAAGCCCTTCGAGGGACTCTTCGCGTGCGGTGAACTGGCCGGTGGTGTCCACGGCGCGAACCGTCTCGGCGGGTCCTCCCTCCTCGGGTGCGTCGTCTACGGCCGCGTCGCCGGCGACTCAGCTAGCAACTTCTTATTCCAGGAAGCTCTATCCGGGGCTAGCTCTGGCGCCAGCACCGCCGCCCAGCGTCTTGGCCAGATCTCCCTGCACTTGGATCCCTCAACGCCTGGGAAATTCACCGTCGAATGGGCCAACAGCGCCTCCGGAGCCGGCACCGACGGTAGCGACCGTGCTCCTCGGGAGACAAGTGCTGTGACGCCCGCACATGGCCCTGCGGTGAGTGACGCTGCCGCTAAGACGAAAAAGCCAGACCCGAAGGCATTTGAAGTGCCGGATAAAGAATACACCATGGAGGAAGTAGCCAAGCATAACACGGAGGGCGATCTCTGGGTCGTGGTAAAGGGCGTTGTCATGGACTTGACGAATTGGCTGGACCAGCATCCTGGTGGGCCGCAGGCGATCAAGAACTTCATGGGGAGGGATGCCACGGAGGAGTTTGCGATGTTGCATGATGATGAGGTCATTCCCAAGTATGCGCCTGAGCAGGTCATTGGGAGGGTGAAGGGGCAGGAGGTTACACTTGAGTTTTGATTTTCTCCTTTCTTTATAATCTTTTGACTAGGCGGTTTAGTTGACGGGTGAAGGCTCTCAAGGCTCAAGACTTAAAAGACTCAAGAGGCCTTCTTGAAGTGGTTGAGCATGTCGGGTTATGTTGATGTATTACGTGGTTTGCGCAGCTTTGCGGTTGTACTGGGCTGTTTCTGGCGCTTTGGATATGGGATGCTTGCTTTGTTGTTTGCCTGGGAGGTTCTGGTTTTATTCATTATATATCTGTACTGGTAGCCTACATTTTTTAACTCTCTCTTGAAACTTGAAACATACTCTGCTCGTCGTCTCCTCCGGAATATTCGCGCCAGTCCTGCGGAAGACTGAAGCTGCGATAAAATGAGCCGTTTGCACATGTTTTGTCCATTTGCTCAACACCAACCTGCCGAGGCTACCTAAGCTATCTGGATTCTGTTTTCTTGTATCACAAGATCCCATGTGAGGACTCCTGTGGCACAAAGGCTGATGTTGGGGCCGAATCTGAATGCCCTTGGCGCCACTATTGCGCGAAGAGCTTTGGGGGGGGGACTCGGGAGCCCGGAGTACAGTGCGTGTACAGTGTTAAGAGGACAGACAGTAAACTCCGGTGAGGATTCTTCGAAGACATGCACAGTGTAGTCTGTAGGACATCCAGCACAGCAGAAACACGCACGGCCATCCATCAATTCTGGACCATTGCATTGTTCTTTGCGTTCTTCCTCATGTATCTGATGCATAGAGGGTGCCACGAAATGTCTCGGGGCAGACAAGGGCTCTGCCGTCGGACGAGCGCAGCGCCACCGGGGAGCTACTCCCAAAGGAGCCGGTTGATTCTTCGGCCACGGTGCCAGGGAATTTGGGGGTGGTTTTACCTTGTGACATGTGTATAGAGAACGATGGATGCCCCTGACGGATGGCTGGCCTCGGAGTGATCCTCATTAGGTAGGCTCTGGTCTTGCTTGACCTCCATGGCCAAGAAAAGACGTGACAGATTGTGAAGAACGCGAATCCATTACCACTTTCCAGCTGGGCTTCTTGTCAGCTTGATTCTACATTTACAAGAGACCTTATTAGCTTCTTGTGATCAGTGGTTGATATCGCGAGACTTCCTTCCGCAAAAGGCCAATCCGCGCCTATGGAACAGAGTACTGGCCAGAAGTACTCGAGCTTTGTGATGAACAGCACATGGACTTCTGTCTTGATTGGACACTGTTCAATGGGCTACGCTAAGCGCCAAACTGAGATGGCTGCGCTTGTCAACGACTTCCTTTGCGGAGGCCCTGTATGAAACATCGTTCGGCGTACGAAACAAGATGGCTCAGGAGTCGTACGGGACGGTGGGATCTAGATTCTGACGTCTGGGGGCCACCAGCGAAGCATGACTCACATCTCGAGTGATATCATGTCTCGTGCAGCCCTCTTCCCCGAGAACGCCCACGGTTAAGGCGCCGAAGCGCTTCATTCGTTGATGTATGCTTCTAGTGTTTCAAGCGCCGGACCGTCAAAGGTAGGTAGCTTGCTATTAAACCTCCCTTTAGATATGAACGCTGTGCAGCCGCACCACGAAGCATTTCTACAATCGCGACGCCCGTGTTTGTAGTCCGGCGTGCCATGAGTCTTTTCTTCACGTGGTTGTGCTGCCACCAGATCCGTCGAAGGCAGACCGACAGCCGAGTTTCTTCGGGACATGCTATGATGTTGAGATGTTTAGACATTCTCGTGGCTGAGACTTGCGCGAAGATGTGACACGATGAGTATATGCCTCAGACGTGTTTCTCAATAATAGGGGCGCGTTGGCATTGGTTTATGCACGTCTCGCAAGTTTCATGGCAAGATAAATGGTGGCAGGTAGGTACCCGATTACCTTTCCCTGTTACACACGCCAAGTAATGCATTTGTAGACGGTATCCTACATACTGTGCACACCTCCAGGCTCCATCATCCATGTAGCGCGATTATTGTCAAACAAGTAAAGGACTGGACGAAATGAGCTCGCTTCTTGAGCTGGTCAAGTGGTCCAAGACTCTAGGAAACGCCTTGCTGAATTTGGGCTTACACTCGTCCGCTATGCACGGGTGAAAAGCCGATTAACGGCCACTCGGCCATGTTGGACGGCGGTTCGAGAGCCCGAGTACGTTTTTTCACCGGTCACTTGCATAAAAGTGGTGGCGCATTCCCCTTGCGTGGAAGGGAAATGGAAGCTGCAAAAGAAGGTGTTGAGACATCGCCGCCAAGACGCCTCACTTCAACCTTGCACAAGGGGCAGATTGGAGAAGCTGGCGACCATACAAGCGGGAAGCGTTCACAGAGCACCTACTTGACTGAATCTTGTCACACAGGTGACAGATCAGAGACGCTCGGCAGCCCACACGGTCCACAGATACATATATGTATACAGGACGATGAAGCGACGAGGTGACGAAACGCGGAGAAAGGGAGCCGCTAGCGAGACATTCTAGACTCAGAGAACGGACCATGGTCGTTGGACCTACCTAGGTAGGTAGCGTGGTTGGAAGCTATCCACGACTCCACGAGCCAAAGCACCACGTGCAGTCTGCAGACAGCGCCTGTGTGCAAGAGATGACAGCCTCGGACGAGTGACAAGGCGCCTTTTTATTCACTGTGCCGCTCAGAGAAATCTAACCCCTCATATTAGCGTCGGACTGTTGTTGACCGAGGCCAGGTGTCGCCATCATGTGAAGGTGCAATATGGCGATAGGTAAGGAGAAGGAGGACAAAGGTCTGGAAAAAGTTGCGGTCTGAGACGTGGCTAGCCGTGTCGGTCGTCTACCTACTCCAGCCTGATATCTGTCCAACTTGAAGAGATACAAATTGAAAAAGGGCGTAATAAGGTGAGTAAATAAATGAGGGCGCGAGACCCGAGACGAGCGGTTAGTGGGTACGTGAAGGCGGTTACCTCTTCACAGTTCAGTTCGCATGGAGAAGGCGAGAAGAGGGCGCCTTCTCGGACGCCACAGCACAGCCGTTACCAGCTGGTGGCACTTGGATGGCACACCTTGGCTGGCAGTGTGGCACTCTGTCTGCGGTACTCTCCGGTTGTTACGTCCCGTCCCACTCAAACCTCTCCAACAGCCTCCTATTCGCTCCCCGCAGCCACAGCCCCGGCTTCGTGGTTGAGTTCCAGGTCCAGAAGACGATGTGGATGAATTTTGGGAAGGTGCGGGCGTTCACGGTTCAGCCAGTCCCAGCCAACCTGTGGACCCAATCCGATTCCAGCCCGTCAAGCGCCGGCTCGTGACCGTCAGCTGAACCTCTCTCCAATCCCAAATGTGCCAATGCTGGCTCTTGTCCTGCCTCAAATGCAACGTGCCACTCTCCCGTACTTATCTTCATCGCCAAATATCGCTGCGGCTCTCATAGGGCCGGACTTTTGAGACGACTGTGCGTTTCTGGACCCTCCCTTTCGACAGACACGGCCGACGATTTCGCGAGTAAATGACCCTTGTTCGCGGCACCGCCTGCTGTCCCGACAACTTCGATTGCCTTCCTACACGGTCAGAGTTGGCTAGCCATTTCATTTGCGTCATTCGAACCTTCAAGACGGCCCTGTTCCTCGCGGACTTTGCTACATATGCCGAGCCGCGATCCCGTCCAGTGAGACAACCGAGTTACAACCCTGGATCGACGACGTCCAAATCTCGACCATGGCTATTGCCATGGGCTGGCACAAGCCCGACAATGTCGCTGGCTCGTCAGCGCCGGCCATCATGGTCGGTCTCTTTGTTGCGTCGGGGGGTCTACTTTTTGGCTATGATACCGGGTAAGCACATCAGGGGCCGTCATCGCGAGCCTCGATGGACTGGTTTGCGACTGGAAACCAGGCGATGGGACGATGAACGAACGATGGGCGATGGGTATAATCAAGGAGATCGTTGCTTTGTGGCGCTTGACATATCGCTGGATTGAGGTGCTGCGAGACTTTGAGACTTGCTTCAGTCTGGCCGATTTTCCATCTTATTCAGGGGCGGGATACCGCCGCGCGACCTGCCATCTCATGTTCAAATCAGGCTCCTCGCACAGCGCAAGACATTTTTTCGGGATATATGGCTTTCAAACACAAATGGATCGCTGACCGGTGATTCAACAACAGTGCGATAAATGGCATCCTCGCCATGCCCGAATTCAAGGCGCAATTTAGCCCCAACTGTCACTCCACCATACCATCCGACGTGCCATCGCAAATATGTCCCAAAGATTCGTCTCTGATTGTCTCGATACTTAGCGCGGGAACGGCCGTCGGGGCACTCCTCGCCGCGCCGGCAGGAGACTCCTTGGGTCGAAGAATCACGCTCCTCATTGCTGTCGGTGTGTTTTGCGTTGGCGCCATTTGTCAAGTATGCGCCAACGTCATTGCCTTGCTTCTCGTTGGCAGGTATGATCTACTCTCTCCTTCACTTTGTCGGATCACGATTGTTACGATGTTTCCTGACTTCATTGTTCCTTCTCTGTGGCCTCATTTCTTCTCTCGATTGAATAGTCAACTGACGCCACACAGGGCATTGGCAGGCGTCGGTGTCGGAGCCATCTCAGTCTTAGTCCCGCTGTATCAATCGGAAATGGCCCCCAAGTGGATTCGTGGAACGCTGGTCTGCGCCTATCAATTATCCATCACCATTGGCTTGCTGTCTGCGTCCGTCATCAACATCATCACGTCAAAACTGGAGAACTCGTCAGCATTCCGCATACCCCTCGGTCTGCAGATCATTCCCGCCATCATCCTCACCGCTGGCCTCCTAGTTCTACCCGAAACCCCCCGTTTCCTTGTGAAAAAGGGAAAAAATGAGGCTGCTGGACTCTCCCTTTCTCGGCTGCGCCGCCTCGACATCACCCACCCGGCCCTCATAGAAGAGCTGCAGGAAATCATTGCAAACCACCAGTACGAACTCACGCTCGGTCCCTCTACGTACAAAGACGTCTTCTGTGGATCTCCTCACCTTGGCCGTCGAACTTTTACCGGGTGCGGCCTTCAGATGCTTCAACAACTGACGGGCATAAACTTCATCTTGTACTATAGCACGACCTTCTTCAACGGTGTCGGTATCAACAGTCCGTACACGAAGTCAGTCATCATCAACGTCATCAATGTCGTCTCGACAGTGCCCGGTCTTCTCATCATCGAGTCGTGGGGGCGTCGCAAACTCCTCATGACTGGCGCCTTGGGTATGGCCGCATGCCAGCTACTCATGGCGTCCTTCACCACAGCAGCTGGATCCGATCTGCGTCATGTCAAGGAAACCATCCTCGTCGTCTTTTGTAGCCTCAACATCTTCTTCTTCGCCGCATCCTGGGGTCCTGTGGTATGGGTCGTCACGTCCGAGATCTATCCTCTCAAGGTACGCGCCAAGTCCATGTCGCTTTCTACGGCATCCAACTGGATCCTCAACTTTGCAATCTCCTACGCCTCTCCATTCATGGTCGAATCCGGTCCCGGCTCCGCAAGCTTCGGTCCGAAAATCTTCTTCATTTGGGGCGCCTTCTGCATCCTCGCCTTTTTCTTTGTGTGGTGCATGGTCTATGAGACGAGCAAGATCAGTCTCGAGCAAATTGACGAAATGTACGAGCGCGTTAACAACGCCTGGAGCAGCAAAAACTTTCAACCCAGCTGGAGTTTCCAGCAGATTCTGGACCAGGGCTGGTCACCGAGTGGGGTTCCCGAAAACCAGCTCCAAACCACGGCATCGCAAACGAGCGCGGACACAACACTGGGGGATTCAAGTTCCTCCACCATTACCATCCATCATGATGACGAACGGCAACCGGGGCGTCATCAATCACCATCCACGACCTGCGAAAACAAGCCTATACCCATGGCGAATCTTGATTTCAGTTACTAGCAAAGCCCATATACCCCCTGGTTACGCACGCCTTATGTGCCACACACCTATGTTGCAAATCGAAAATGCCTGTCCCAAAACATGAAGTTCAAATTACGTTGCCGAATAAGTCATGTATTCCTTCAGATCAGGAGGCGAAGTGATGGACATCGTTTCGGATATGATCATATATGACACCAGGGCCCTTTTTTTTTTGTTTTTTTAGCGACGGAGTTTGCAGCGCAGATGGCGTTGGGGCACTTTCATCTGGCTTTTCATTTTTTCGGTTTTCTTTTCAAGATGTATATTGTTGGAAGAGGCGTACTTTGCTATTATGGGCGTGAATTGGATCTCCTCCCATCCCGAGTATGATTGTGGATATATATACATTCTAAATGATGAAGTTTCGAGTTCCGAGTTCCGAGATGGGCGTACCCATTTCATGTCTGGATATAGTTCAGGGCGTCAGCCAGAATATCAAATCTCTTGCATTAGTGGCGGGTGCATCTCAATGTTTCAAGGCTCGTCCATTCACGCCGTCGAATCCCCGATTCCCCATCATAAAGTTTGATCCAAGTTTTCTTTTGAGGTATAGGGTAGTCACTATATCCTGCCAAAGGGCGTGAAGATGACGCGGCGGTATACAAATGAGTCACTGTGCCGCATTGATATGCCGTTTCTGTTCTTGCTGGTAATACATCGGAAATAAAAAGCCTCTACTCCGTACAGACCGAAACACTACATACATAGAAAAAACATCATCGTCTGTCACCGTCATCGCCATTCCTGCACATTTTTGATCCTCTCAAATTCGTTCTGAAGATACACTTTAACCTGGTTCTTGCAGCAAGTCAAGCCATAGAGCACCAAAGAATAGATGGAAAGAAACACCAAAAACCAAGGAAGAATGTCCAACTCCCCCTCAACTCGCCTCACCCTCTACGACATCGCCTCCCGTCCACCGGTCGAAAGTACCTGCTTCGCTCCCAATCCCTGGAAAGCCCGCTTCGCCCTCAACTTCAAAGCCCTCCCCTATCGAACCATCTGGGTCTCCGTCCCCGACATCCCGACTCTCCGCTCCGAAACCCTCCGGCTGCCTCCCACGCGCTTCTTCGCCGACGGCTCCCCCTACGACACTCTCCCCATCCTCCACGACCCGAACGTCACTCCCTCCCCCTCCACCCAGGACGTCGACTCAACTTCCGACCCGGAAAACCACTCTCTCCGCGGCGTCCTCATCGGCGACTCCTTCGACATAGCCACGCACCTTGAAACCCAATACCCCCTCTCCGGCACAGGTTGCCTCTTCCCTCCCATCAAAGACCTCCTCGCTCCCCCCTCCACCATCGAACACACCACATCCCCCATCCCGCTCTCCGAAATTCGCGCCCAGAGCCCCCATGTCCAATACTCACAGTTCAACAACCAAGTCGATGCTCTCTTCACAGCCCATGTCCCATTCATGGCGTACTATATGCCCATGCCCCTCGATCCCTCCACCGCTGACGCCACAAAAGCGGTATTCTTGCGCCGCGCGGGGGCATCTTCCTGGGAGGACTTTCGTCTCGATGAGGAAACGAGGGAGGCGATGAAGATGTCGTTACGGGATGCGCTGGGTGTGCATCTGGTGGGGTTGTTGAGGAGGGATGAGAGCGGGCCGTTTGTGTTGGGGGAGAGGGCTACGTATGCGGATTTCATTGTCGGAGCGTGGTTGAAGATGATTGAGAGGACGGTGCCGGGGGAATGGGAGGAGATGAGGAAGTGGCATGGGGGTATTTTTGGGGATTTGCTTGATGCGTTGGAGAAGTTTGCGGGGGTGATGTGATGGAGCCTGGAGGGCCTGATGAGGGGGACAACTTACAAGTATCTACGTGTGTCATACGAAGTGTGTCAAGGTTGACGAAGAGGGTGGCCAAGTATGCAGGCCATTCAAGGGAAGTGAATGCTAGGTAGGCTTAGGTATTTACATATTTTTGCTACGACAAATTCCGAAACGACTCGAATGCCCTTCTTTGGGAAGGTTGATTCCGCGACAGTTTCCGGGCTTGTGCGAAGGTACTTGAAAGAACTCCCAACTTGAATATGTGCGTTGTGAATTATATGCAAACACACTCAGATGAATTGTGTGCGAAATACTGAGAACGTGAATTCGCAAGTCACATATGGTCTGATGATTATTTTCGCACCCCAATGCGGGCAAAAGTGTTGTGCAAGACGAACTTATTCCTGTTGATGCGACTTACATGAAGATCGTCGCTCTTTTTATAAATATATAACCCTATGTAACGCTCGGTTAAACAAGCGCATTTGACTAAGCAGCCTTCATGGGATGCGATCCTCCGGGTAGTCTAGTTGGTTTATGGCGTCTGACTGTAATGGAACAGCTCAATCAGAATGTCGCGTGTTCGAATCACGCCCTGGAGATGATTTTTTTGCATCCCTCCGCAGCGACCCCAATTTTTGGAGGGGGACTTTTACACGCACCATCGCATCGATCTTCCTTCTGGTCCAGATTGACTCTGACCTGCTTTTATCTATCATTGGAAATTGTGCGCCCTGCGCGGCTCAAGAAGGCGTTCGAATTGACGCACACATAGCACGAAGCCTGCCCATCGTCATCAACAAGCAAAGACACGCAGCGGAAGCGCCAAAACCTAACGTTCATGGTCTCATTCAGATTCCCTGCGTCTTCGTCTCCATATCTCGACTCCTCGAGCGTCGTAGCATCAAATTCCCCAGGACGCCACTGCACACACTTTTGTATATGTACATGTATGTGTACGCATATGTATATATCACTTCTCTTACCTATCCTAGCAATCATTTCAGGCACGCATCTCAGGTATGAGCGGACAAAGAAGCCCAAAAAATACTTTTGCCAGCTCATTCAAGAGGCCCTCTTCCAGATCTCCGCTCAACAAGGTCTTGAGAAGACTGACTCAACAGTCAACCTAATAGCCATTTCGGTCATCTGGTCAGCCGTGAGCACGGCAAGGAGACAGCCGAAATCCTGCCACGTAGCGGCAAGGCGAGCTTTGGGGGCGATAACGGAGCAGAACTGCTCGATTTTTAGGATGCCTGTTCAACAGATACCCAGTTAGTCGACTGGTTGACGCATGAACCGAGACAGGGCTCGAGGGTTGGTAGGAGAAGAGGGGACGTATTAACTTGCCGCAGTCTTGGATTTCCCCTGCGCACACGGGGCTCAGTCAGCGATCAAGAAATGTAAAGAGCAGAGGAAGGAGGAGAAAAAAAAAAGATGTCTCTCATACTGCTGAATGCGAATGCCTGAAGCATCGCAAAATGCTGGATTCCGCGCTGGTCCAAACTCTCGATACGCGCCCAGGGATCGAAACCCGGCGGACGACTCTTCAACAGGCTGTTGCCCGCAGCCCAGTACATCAAATGGTTCAGGCTGCCCGGTTTCGCGACTCGCCAAGCTAAATACCGCACGTGAGATACTGACTGTGAAAGAGACAAAAAAGGTAATCAGGTGGCTTGAGAATGGGGATCGAGAGCCAAAGAGGAAGGACGTTGTACCTCGTGCAACAACGTCTTCCGGCGCATCCAACACAGACGTGTGCAAACCCACAGGACGCTGGCCCTCTTTATGATGCTCCATGTCCTCTGAGAGCCTGCGGCGCTTGAGGTATAGCCAGAACCGACGTCGGGGAAGCATCAGGTACTGCTGTGTGAGATATTCGCGGTTGCTGTGCCGTAAATTCTCGTCGACGCCGCGGGACCATACATCGATTTTGATACGCAGTTTGAGCATGCGCGCCGACTGAATCAAGTCCTCTTGCAGGGTTTCTTTTGAGCCCCCTACTTGATACGTCAGTAACAATCGAGAAAACAGTTTTGAGAAGAACAAGGTGAAGAAGAAATCGAGATTCGAGTTGAGTGTCTTACCTAAAATCTGGTATACTTGCATAAAAGGTGAAGCGTCATATCAACGTCCGGAACGTACCGCAAAAGAGAAGGCAGATCCTGTCGCAATGCCTCAAGCAAAGATCTTCTCTCATCCGCTTGCGTGGAGACCGTCGGCAGGACATCTTCCTGAAAGAACCGCTTCTCCGAGCCAAGCTGGGTGAGCAGTCCTCCTAATTTTCTCAAGCACGCGCGTTGTCGAAGATCTAAAGGTGCAGAAGAAGCAGCAGTGATAGTGCTGGCGACGCCTTTGGGAAAGTATTCGCAGTCATCCATGTACCACTCGAGAGAGCGCCGAAACGCGGCCTCGGTATGAAATACCAGGCTGTTGCACGAACTCGCATTGTCCAAGAAGACGCCGTTGATGCGGTCAACATGTGCATTCTCAAGGGGGAAAAAGTTGAAGAAGAAGGAGTGTCCTCGTGACGGTGCGCCAGCCGCTCCTGGAATGGCCCGCAGCACACCATCCACGACCTTGGAGTAGTTGTTGCTGGCTTTGGAGACAGGCAGATCAGCAAGTAGCGTCTCGGAGAGAGGCCCAAGCATTGCCTCCTGATAGGACTGCAACAGTTCACGAGTTTCTTTGGCATTTGCATCTGCGCCGTCTTCCTGCGGGCATGGGAACAGAGCGCTGCGAAGGACAATGAGAAGTCGAGGCGAGATGGGCCCGAACTCGTGGAGGCTCGTCCACTTTTGGACAGCGCGCTTACCGGATGTTGCGTCCATGAGGGCCTCATGCGGGCCTTCGGCAATGCTATATATAGCAGTTGTCTGAGACTATAAACTCGGCATCGCGGGCGGATGGGGTGCAGAGGGCCATTTAGGAGCACTGGATATGCGTGATGGCCCAGTACGCGTCGGGAGGATACATGCGTGTTGGGAGTTTCACGAGCCATTCCATCTCTGCATCCATTTTGACGTCGATGAGCTTTTCGAGATTGTCCATCCAAACGTCAATGGGCCTCGAGAAGCTCTTCTCTCTCATGTACATTACCAGCTGCTCCTTGTCTTCGGCGTTGTACGTTTCCATTGTCTCGTGGCAATAGCGACCGAAGCTGGTCGGGCCCCGATATTTCATAACAAACAAGAATTTCCGAATCTGGTTTCTCTCTTCTCGCGTGAGCCAAAGGCCTCGACGGTTCGCTGTCAAGGCTGTGAGCATGCGGCAGAATATCGCACCGGCGTCCGATTCGAGGCGGTTGAACTTGTGCTCGATTCTGGTCTGTTCTTTGTTCGAGATACTCGCCTTCCGGTCCATGCTTAACCGACCAAAGACGCTTCCTACGGGTTTTTCTGTGATGAAAGCGACTTCAGTAGACATGTCGACGTGGCTGACGACGGACTCGCCTCGCCTCAACTTCTTTCCATTGCGTTGCGGCGACGCATTTTGGGTCTGGGACGCGACCCGAGATGCCTCCCCTTTCCTGTGAGGTTGGAAGGGGTGAGAGAAGTTTTCCAACAAGAAGCGCGGTACGAAGTACTGCTGTCCCAGTGCCTCTCCATGGCGGGAAATCTGTTTTTTTTTTTCCCTTTCTTTTTGGTTTCCTTGCAATCTTCTCGATGCTGGGATTTCTGGCACTGAGAGAGGAAGAGGAGACTAAACCGAGCGAGGAGCATAAGAAGAGGCTGCGAGTAGGATGATGCCTGAGGTGTGGTGTGTGAGTATGCTTTGCTGCTGAATCAGAACTGCCGTCCGCCTCGTTCCTAAAAGAACTGACGCCTATCTGATGTGACTAGTCCAAGAAGAGTGGGATGAATCGGAAGTACAGCCCCTTGAAACATGATATTAGGTGTCAAGTTGCAAACGAATGACCAACTGTCATGATTCAGCGGTCTCAACGAAGTGTTTTCTCAGTTCATACTAGGTAGCTTGGCAGCAATGCGCGGTAGAAAACGGACGTGCTGCCAGCTGGATGCTTAGAAGCACGAGGAGCTGAAGGTCCCAGGTCGAGCTCCAAACGGCGTATGTCGAGTCGTACTGATGGAACTAGTTGGGTTTTGGGAAGTCCGATGCTCCGCCATGTCGAGGACCTCGTGTTTGTGCATTATGCTCCGTTAGCCCACATGGGCTGAGTCGAGCGGCCCGTGAAGGAGTCACGAGGTTTCACGACGAAAAGAGAAAAGAGACTCCACGACGTAAACTTTGCGGGCTCAAAGACCAATACAACTGCATGAGCAGGCAAAAAGATCACGGAGGCTTAGACAGGCGCCATCTCGAGATAATAATCTAGCTCTTTAGGAAGTTGATAGGTACGGCTTGTTAATTTGTCATGCCTGTTTTCCTCTCCATCAGTACCTTCATGATTCATCTACAGTATTGTGTGCCAACTGCCGTTGCTGAAATGTTGATGCTAAGGTTTGCGAAAACCTCGGCATCAAAGCTCATGGCGACGCGCAATGTCTCTGTCTCTCCGTCCAGCTTCCACATCACAAATTGTCATCATGTGCACAGTACTGTAGGGGGATGTTCAATCGCACCCTTCATCACCTAGATACTTGATGTGTGAATGCCTTGAGCGTGATCTGAACAAGACGTGCAAGCAGACGTCCAACATGGCGAATTATGTGCCCTTCGGCCATGGCGCAACAAAAACATGAAGAATGTACCTTCCTCTCTTCGT
Source organism: Claviceps sp. LM84 group G4 (assembly GCA_018360345.1). Taxonomy (NCBI): domain Eukaryota; kingdom Fungi; phylum Ascomycota; class Sordariomycetes; order Hypocreales; family Clavicipitaceae; genus Claviceps; species Claviceps sp. LM84 group G4. The sequence continues at coordinate 37,023 of SRQH01000020.1, read as the reverse complement.
CAAGGATCTCCGTATCTCATTGCTCAAACGTTGCAGGCCGCGACTGGCACCAAATTATAACACACGCATGTACGTACCTAGTGTATAAAGTCGCAGCAGATCTGTCACAATACTCAACTCAGTCACGTCTCTCAGGTGTGATTGGGTAGAGAAGCTCGAAAAACACTTTCGCCAGCGCATCCAAATCACCTTCTTCCAGATCTCCGCTCAACAAGCCCTTAAAGAACGGCTCAACTGCCAACCTCATAGCCATTTCGGCCATTTGTTCAGCAGTAAACCATGATAGAAGAGATGGGCTGTAATCCTTCGACTCGGGGGCAGGATAAATACCAGCGGCAACAAAAGAACAGAACTGCTCGATCTTTAGGATTCCTGTTCAACATGCATATTCCAGTTATTTGACCGCATGTACAGATGTAACTTATGGGGAGGTGCCAAAGAATCCGAGGAGGGTTGACTTGCCGCAATCTTGGATTTTTCCTGTGCACACGGTCCCGGTTAATGAAGATTCTTAGTCGTCAAGCATATATAAAAGGACAACAAAATGGAGAGACGACAGGTGTGGGATAAAAGGAGGTCTCGCGTACTGCTGAATGTAAAGTTTTGGAGCATCTCAAGCTGCTGAACACCGCGATAGTCGGAGCTGACAATACGCGCCCAAGGATCAAAGCCTGGCGGGCGAGTCTTCAACATGCTGTTGCTGGCAGCCCAGTGCATCATCTGGTTCAGTCTGCCCGGTTTAATGACATGCCGAGCTAAGCACTGCATGTGAGCATGTTTGATGAAGATAACGAAGAACGGGATTGCCAAGAAATTTGCGCTGAGTCCATGAAGGACGTACCTCGGGCGACAACGTCTTCCGGCGCATTCGCTTCAGACTTGAAGAACTTCACATGGTGCTGCTCCCTGTTGTGATACGCTAGATCCGGAAGCCTGCGGAGCTTTAGGAATAGCCACAGCCGACGCTGGAGGAGAGTCAGGTAATGCTCAGTGAAACATTCGCGGTTACGTTGTCGAATTTCATCATCGACGTCGCGGGACCATACGTCAAATCTGAGCATGCGAGTCAATTGGTCCATGTCATCGAGCAGCCTTTCATTTGAGCCTCCTGTCATAGGAGTCAGCGAAAACTGGAAGGAGGGAAACAAGATATCAGTTGTCTTACCCAACATCTGGTATACTTGCACAAAAGGTGATGCATCATCACCACCCGGGATATGCCGCAGATAATAAGGCAGACCCTGTCGCAATGCCTCAAGCATACACCGGCTTTCTTCCTCGTCTGTGAGGGCCATTGTCGAGATATCATTCCAAGAGAGCCGCTTCTCTGAGCCAAGCTGGGCAAGCAGCGCTGTCATTTTGTCCAAGCATGCGCGTTGGACGTCTGCAGGTGTAACAATAGCAGCTGCAACAGCAGGAGTACTTGTACTCACGACGCGATTGGGGAAGTAACCGCAGCTGGACACGTAGGTCTTGAGAGAGCGACGGATTGCAGCCTCGGAGTGAAATAACAGACTGCTGCACGAGCTGGCATTATCCAAGAAGACGCTGTTAATACAGTCGACGTGGCCACTCTCGAGGGGGAAGAAGTTAAAGAAGAAGGGATCTCCCCGTGACCGCTTCTCGACCAGCTCTGGGGCAGCCCGGAAAACATCGTTCGCGAGGTCGAAATAGTTGTTGCTGGCTTTGAATACAGGCGTATCAACCAGCCGCGGGTGGGAGGCTGGCTCGAACCTGTCCTTCTCCCAGGACTGCCACAAGTCACGAGCAGCTTTGAACTTCGCATCTTCGCCGTCTTCCCGGCACGGAAATTGACAGCTGCGAAGGACAATGACAAGTCGAGGCGAGATAGGCCCGAACTCGTGGAGGCTCGCCCACTGCTTGTTGGTAAGCTTGCCGGATGTCGCGTCCCAGAGGAACTGACGTGGTCCCTCGGCAATGCTGTAGCAGTTGTCTGTGACGAGAAATTCGGTGTCGTAGGAGGATGAGGTACAGAGAGACATGTAGGACGACTGGAAATGCGTTATGGCCCAGTACGCGTCGGTGGGATACATGCGAGTTGGGAGCTGCTGGATCCAATCCATCTCCGCATCCATCTTGACGTCGATGAGCTTGTCGAGATTATCCAGCCACACGTCAATTGGCCTCAAAAATCCGTGTTCCTTCATGTACATCGCCAGATGTTCCTTATCATCGGCCTCATACGTTGTCATCGTCGCATGGCAATAGCGTTTAAAGTTATTCGGGCCCCGATATTTCATAACGAACATGAACTTCCGCACCAGGTTCCTCTCCTCACGCGTAAGCCATAGGCCTGGAGAGTTTTCTGCCAAGGCAGTCAGCATGCGGTGGAATATCACACTAGCTTCCGACTCGAGGCGAATGAACTTGTTCTCGATCCTGTTCTGCTCTTTGTTCGAGATACCTGGCCTCTGACTAATGCGGAAGCGACCGCTGTCGCACCCCACGGGAGTTTTCGTGATGGGGGCGAATTCAGAAGACATGTCAACGCGATTGACGATAGACTCGCCACGTCGCATTTTCTTTCCATCACGTTGCAGGGAGCCAATTCGTTTCAAGGAGGCGAGGCGAGCTGCTTCATCGTCTTTGCAGATACCTTCACTTTCTTCGTAAATTCGGAAAGAATGAGAGAAATTTTCCAATAGGAAGCGTGGCATGAACTGCTGGTATTCTGGGACGGCATTTTGACTCTCCATGGCGGCACTTTTTCTTGTTCCTTGACGCTAGGGTTTGTGAGAGGGGAAGAGAGAGGGGCCAGGACAAGAATTCAATAAAGCCATCTTCCGTGAGACGGTGATGCCTGAGGTATTATATTGCGTGAGTGTGGCCATCATATTACTGCCAGCTGCTAGCACCCGTCAATTCGAGATTTTGGAACAAAAGTTCTCTTGGGCGACAGTGCGAATGACGTGAACGCGCTTCTCGAGGACTTGACGAATGAGTGGAAGTATCGAGGTTATTAAGTGGCAGCTCTACAGCGCGGCGGACCTCGTTCTGACTGGCTTTGTTCGAGAAGCTGAAGAGAGTGAAGGCCTCAAATGCGTGATGGAGGAGTGGTCACTGGTGAGGCCTTCGTGTCTTTTGCGCTCCACGCCATTAGCACAAATGGGTTTAGTCGAGGGGCTCTTGAGTTTTTTCCATGACGGAGAGTCTCGTTGGAAAGTTGATATTGCTGGTTCGGCAGTCGAATTCAGTTGAACGAGCAGATAAAAGTAGCAATGGCGGTTAAGGCTGCGCGACTTCGAGACCATTGGGGCAATCAGGCCGCATGGCGGCATGGGTGAGTTCTTTCTTTCACATCCTCTCGACGTGCCCTCCCTGGTCCATGATAGTATCTAGCCGCATGTTGATCCCCTGGCTGAGATCTGCCTAGTTGATATAGATGCCCGATTCATTTTGAATGGTGAATCCTCCAGTTATTATAGGATGCCGAGTGTCTGTCTGACGCGATATGGACCATGTGATGCTGTCGTTGAATTGGTGTTGTGGGCCGTGGCTTGTGGGGAACTCGGGACTCGGGACTCCTAATCGGGACCCTTGGCCAGGTACATAGGTACATAAGATACCTAATGTACCTTGTACACTGTACAGACAGGTACCTAGGTACCTAGGTAAGACAGTAAGGTATGTACATACATACTCCGTACACTCCGTAGCGACGCGCCCATCCAGCTTCCATATCTTCGACCTCGACCCCAACAGCGTTCTGTCATCGACATGCCCTGAGGCCTGGCACATCCCACCTCACTGCTTCAAGTTGAGACGAAGAGGCCTCGCCTCCGACGCCGCCCATCATGGGCATACTCTCGTCTGTCCGCAATGTCTACGACCTCGACACTCTCGACACCCGCTTCGTGACCTCATCCTCCACGTCGTATCGAACAGTCATTGAATCGCGAAACGACCCCGATGCCGTCAAGAAAGCCACCGCTCAGGCACAGGCACAAGCCGCGCCGTCCAAGTGGAGGACACCCGAGTTTTTTCTATACTACGTAGTAGTGGTGGTGGCGCTGCCCTGCATGTTCTGGACCGCATATGCTGTCTCGAGACGTACGCTCTATCAATCAATCCATGGGGAAAATAGCCAGTGTGTCCAAGACTGATGAGATCCGGTGGCAACCCATAGCTTCCGACCCGCGATACCCCAAGTACGAGCGCTTCCTGTCCGATGGCTGGATCCCCGGTCGCAAGATCGATGTCTCCGACGCGCAGTACCACACCTTTCGAAGCAACCTCGGCTACATGGCTGGTCTGCTACTTCTGCATCCTTTGCTACGGCGAGCCTGGAACTCGGTCTATAAGCCCGCGCGAGAAATAAAAAGAGAAAATAACGGCTCTGCGCGACTAGAGCAGCGGGCGTCTTTCGACTTTGCCTTTGCGATACTTTTCTTGATCGTTCTTCATGGCATTTCAGCGTTCAAAGTCTTCGCTATTTTATATCTGAACTTTCAATTGGGAAAGAAGATGCCGCGCCGCTATGTGCCCATCGCCACCTGGGTGTTCAACATTGCGACGCTCTTCGCAAACGAATTATGCGCAGGCTACCATTTGCGCGACATGGCGAGTCATATCTCCCCACCGCTCGCGGGGAAGGGCCCCGGAGAGCTGACGGACTCGCCCCTGATGCAGACGGGTGCTTGGCTGGATAGCTTTGGGGGCATCCACGCGAGGTGGGAGGTATTATTCAACATTACTATTCTACGATTGATTAGTTACAATATGGACTATTATTGGAGCCTTGATAATAAGAGGAGCGCCCAGTCATTGGAGGTAAGCGTCAGAAGCTCAAGCCGGAGAAGAATAGCAACTCCTCCCTGAGATAATGCATCCTCCTTGCTGTCTACCGAATCTCGCTCATGTGCACAAGAAGAAACAGCTTGACCCGGCGAACCTCTCGGAGCGAGAGCGCGTCGCGATATCCGCCCAGCCCAACGAATACTCGTTCCGTAACTACGTTGCCTACGCCATCTATGCGCCGCTGTACCTGGCCGGACCGATCCTCACGTTCAATGACTACATTTCACAGCAAAAGTTCCAGGCAGCCAGTATCGAGAAACGGCGTACGCTTCGATATGGTATTCGCTTCCTCCTTGTGCTGCTCGCCATGGAGCTCATCCTACACTTTGACTATGTGGGCGCCATCAGCATGGCCAGCCCCGTCTGGGGAGACTACACGGCGGCGCAGCTCAGTCTGTTGTCGTACTTTAACCTGCACATCATCTGGCTGAAGCTCCTGCTCCCCTGGCGTCTCTTCCGCCTGTGGGCGCTCATAGACGGCATCGATCCCCCGGAGAATATGGTACGCTGCGTCAGCAACAACTACAGCACGCAGCTGTTCTGGCGGGCATGGCACCGCTCCTACAATCGCTGGCTGGTGCGCTACCTCTTTGTACCCCTGGGTGGCTCATCGTTCCGTGGGTGGGCCGCGGCAGCTAGGTCGACGATTACGTACTTGGCTGTGTTTACGTTTGTGGCCCTGTGGCACGATATTCAGCTGCGACTGCTGATTTGGGGGTGGCTGATTGTGCTCTTCATGGTGCCTGAATGGACCGCGGCCTATCTGTTCCCCAAGAAGCAGTGGGAGGACCGGCCGACAGAGTATCGCATGCTGTGCTGTGTGGGTGCGGTGGCCAACGTTCTCATGATGATGGCGGCCAATTTGGTGGGCTTTGCTGTTGGATTGGATGGCTTGCGGAGTATCGTGACAGGCATCTTGGACGAGTGGTCCGGTAAGCTCCCCTAGTTCTGCTTTGAAGTAACTCGGCTGACCAACTCGGATCTAGGATTGATATTCTTGATCGTCGCGTGTGGGTGTCTTTTTACCGGCATTCAGATCATGTTTGAGATACGAGAGTCGGAGAAGCGCAGGGGCGCGACAATAAAGTGCTAAAAGTTGTGTCGCGTGCGCGTTCGTCTTGTAGTTTTTTTTGTTTTTTTTTGTTGCAATTTGATAGATCCAATGGCTTATGATTATGTACCTGATGACGATTAGATTCTGAAGATGCTAATGTACGATGGCAGAGAGCAATCTTGCATTCCGCAACTCAGAGAACACAACACTCACGCCACCTGGCACCCAATACCACCCAAGCTCATCTCGTGCTCATCTCAGCATCAATATACTCTCCCCCCTCCGTCCCCCCCATCCCTAGCTTCACCTCGGTAAGCCACCTCCTCAGCCAAATCAACCCCCTCACAACCAGGAAAACAACCACAATCCCAATCGCAATGCCGAACACATACGCCGCGACGTAGCCTCTCCCGCCTATAGCATCGTGATCCAGAAACGAATACGTATACCACCCCTGCGTCGCGGCCGTTACATACGCAACACACAGGTACCCAAGCAAAATAACCAGCAGCCACAGCAAATGCACCCAGGGGTACATCTCCGTCCGCGCAAACACAATCTCAAAAATCGCAAACCCCGAGTTGAGAGCATGCTGGGACACATTATGCCACGCATCGAATTCGCGCGCAAACCAAGGGTTCTTATACAGAACACCCCAGTACACAATCGTGACAAGCAGCGGAAGCGTCACGATGGTGGTATAGAACAGCGAGTGCATGGCCTGAAGACCACGAGGGAACGAATCGAGGAGACACGTCGCGCGCACCGGCGAGTTTTCCCCTATCTGCTGCTCGCCCCGGCCCTCTCTCTGACGACGGCTCTGAGCATGATGATGGCGCGCATAGCTAAGGGTGTGGATCGCTGAGGCGAGGAAGTAAAACGCGAGGCCCCAATACGTGAGGACTGTGAAGTAGGAGAATGATCGGCGGACGGTTTCGCAGCCGCCGAGGGAGGAGTTGGCGCAGGTATAGCCGATGATGAAGAAGAGAGTTGTGAAGGAGTAGAGGGACTATTTTGGGGGACAGAAGTTAGTACCTATGGTGTCTGAAACTGCTTCCTTTTATTATTATTATGACACTTTCTCCCGTCCTCTCATTGAACCATTGCGTGATAGTCAAGAGATCTAGGAAGTAGAAAGAAGAGGAACGGAAAGAGGGAGTGTCATGAAAAAAAGAGAACTTACAATCAGTGCTCGAATCCCACCGAGTACCCAGGGAGAGAACAACCAGGATGTCTCAAACCGATGCGTCGGATCCCAGCAATCGATTCCCAGCGAGAAAATGCCCCGTCCCTTGGCCATGGCTGCGATTGATGCGCGAATCGCAAACCGCAAAAGAACACAAAACGAGTGGTGTGTTCTTTCTGGCTTTCTTCTGGTTTTTTGGGTTTTTTTGGTGTTTTGGGTTTTCTTGTTCCTCTTGGGGCGACGGCTTTCGTTGGGATGGGTTGTGCCCGGGGTCGGCGCGACGATGAGTGGGTTCCTCCGTAGAGGCAGCGATCAAAATGAAGGTGGGAATAGATTTTGCGGGGCCGTTCTCTTTTTAGGCTTCTTTTTTTTCTTTTGTTGAATCAAGTGAGCTCACTAGCTTGGTTTGCTGTCACTTTTCCGGGCCTGGGCCAGCCTCGAGGTCCGAGGAAGGCTGTTTTTTTTTTGCTGAGGGATTGGGTGGAGAGGAGAGTCATGTGAATAGTGAAGGTGAAGAAAAAGAGATTGCATTGCATCTTGGATGATGAAGCGCAGTGACTACAAATTTGAAATAGGGAGAAGTTCACGGAGAATGAATGGTTACATTATTTGCTCTCGTGAGGTTGTGTCAGTGTCCCAAATCGGTGGAAATTCAAGGGACCACGCTCGGGATTGCCACGAGGTTTTTCTCTCCTGGAGGCTGGCTGGAGTCCTGGTACATACGGTACATATATACATAGGTCGGTACATTTGTTGTGGATTGAAGATGGGGAGGTGGGGACGGCATTGGAGCGGCACAGGCTACAGGGGTTCGGACAGGTACGCCGCTTTTATTGCACAAAGCACGAGTGACGACACCAATCAACTTCAACTGCAAGGCACAGCTCATTTTGGCGTCTTAAGCATAAAACTGTGGGGAACGCGGCTCTGTTGTCGTCGTCGTAAGCGCGGGAGCTGTGCCCGTGTTGCGCGTCTCACTCGGCGTCTTGTCAGCGAATGAGTCGGAAGTTGAACGGAACATGTACGGAGTACAAGATGGAGCGAGTCATTCACGTGCAGATGTCAAATTATTCCGTAAGCGCGTTCAAAAAGCTTCAACCCATCTTCTCGTCACATGGCCGCCTTTCTCTTGTAACAAATACATAGCACATTTCGACGACTTCGACGACAAATCCTATCTTGTGATCTCCTCGTACTTGAACGCAGTTGTAATGTGTGATGCGCAGCCATTTCGTGCCGAGCAAACGAGCATCGAATCTGAGTCACCGTCCTGCATTCGACGCAACAAGCGTTGAGAACCTTGTTTGGTCCTCCTCCGATGAAGACTGAGGTCGTCATGCACAACATGATGTGCAATCTTGCCATCCCAGGGCTTGATCCAGCATTCATCCGCGTCCTGGGTCTTGCCATGTTATACTCCGTACATACCTAGGTATACATAGGTACATAGCTGCAGCCTCGCTGCTATCACAAGGAACTCATGGCTCACCTTGTTTGTTTTCACAGTACGGAGTATATCATTATATGTACGGATATGTATGCTTAATAACTCTAGCACCCTGGTTGTAGTCAGAAAGCATTCCTCGTTTTCGCCTCCATCACCCATTGCCCATCGCTCACATCTCCTCTATCGATCGGCGGGGTCGAGTCTTCCTCCTCGCATTGACACACTGACCGTTGTGCCAGAGAATCAGTTGTAACTTGTCGCGCTCTATGAAGTACATATGTCCACGGTAGTCCACCAGGGCTCTATGTCACTTCGCCATCTGTCTGCCGCTGTTGTTGCTAAAGTTTAGTAATGCTGGGCCGATGATGCGTGGACCTGACTTGTACTCATGAAATCAGCTGCAAGAGGCTTCGATTTGCATCGATCGCGAAGATGCCATATTTATCTACTTGACAGATGGTGCTGTATGTACTGTACTCCCGTTCGGCGTCTACGACAGGTGTTGGTTGTGCTTTTCGGACGCCAACGATCAACGTTGAAACACACAGACATTGACGCTGCATGTTTCGCAAATGCGAGAGCATCTCTGTGAGCCGGCAACCCGGTGATGGGACTCCCTCTCCCTTCGGATGTACTCCGTAGCATGTGCCGTATGCGTGCCGCCGCGGACATGGCTGAAGTGGCACGCAGTCGCTGATGGGGACTCGAGAGAGAGCTTGGCTGCAAATGGCCTATATAGGTATGGCCAGTTATACGCCAAGAAGATACCTGGCATGTCTTCGGCACTCGTAGGTACTTGTTGACATGTGAGTATGACCAGGTAATGAATGCCATGGATGATGGAGCCAGCAAGGGGCTTGTAGATCAGCAACGACTCATCCGATCGAGGTATCGACCGTTTAAATCGCGTTTCTGATCATGGAAAGGCTCAAAACGATTGCACGATGCATGGAATCGTAAAATCAAGAATGAAACGCCATTCTCCAATATGTACATCTTAATCGTCTACAAAGAAAAAAGAGAAAGACAAATTACCCGCAACACGATACTTGCTCTGACATCTTGATAGCGGATTCTGGACGGAGACACTGGAGTTGCTCCTCCCTTGGAAGCTGGTCAGCCTCCACGAGGTAATATCTCCATGTAATCACGCTACATGAACGACTCGCCTTGTCGGCCCTTGTGTACGCCGCTGAAAACGTTCATCCGCATAACAGACACGGACGAATGGAGCGAGTCTCAAAATGGCGAGATGAACCTTCAGTTGGCCAAAATGTTCACGCTTTGGGAGACCGAGGCGAAAATTGAAGCAAATCAACAACCTCACGTCTCCATAATCTCTCTTACCGTCGAGAGCGATGGTGGAACAGGTCTACATAAGGCTGGGCCGCCGATTTCGTCCTATACGACAAGTCAAAGTATCGACCAATCCACTTAGAGAGATCAACAAATTGTGACATCGTCTCAGATTCTCAGTCTTCTGACTCAGTTCGTCGGGGCATCGGCAGCGTGCTCCGGCATATGTACCTGCGAATACTCCGTAGGTACTCTGTATGAGTCTGACCGTCGTGGACGTGGCCTGAAGTGTTATGTTGTTGGGTACTGCATGCTGTCGGCAGATTCCGCCTTACTGGCCGTGTTGGCTGCACCCCGGCCCACGAACAGGTCTTTCGCATCTTACGAAAACCGGCGGGTGTTCCTTGTTACTTTGCGAAGAACGTTACGTATTAAGTGGTAACTGGAGCTTGCCGACAAGTCACCATTCGTCCTCGAGGAGTACATGGCCTACGTGCGGCCTCATCGGGTCTCTGAGGGTCACCCTTTCGAACCGCCTCGACTCTCATGAAGACTGTGAAAAAGCTAGCATGTAGCTTTTTGCCCCTGTGCTAAGTACGAGGTTGTATGTATGTATGTAGTAGTGGAGGTGCAACTTTGTAGGGCTCGGCTCTTGTAGTTGTAGCCCGCCCAGCGCGTTAGATAGACGAAGACGGTGAATGACTCCGCGAATTCGACGGAGTCTGCTCTTGCCTCCGAATCTTGTCCTAAGCATAACTGACAGCCAAGCCGTTCCTTTACTCGAGCAGCTGACATAGTCGCAATTTGATGCGTGAAGCACGTTGTCACAAGTGAAGCCTGTCAGCACCCCGCAGGCCATCAAGCTTCACGCCCATTATGTGAATGCCAGTGATGAAAAGGAGGGGAGGGCCTGTGTAGAGCTATCCAGACGTGTGAGTCAAAGACGTCAGTGACGATCGAAATGCGCAGAGTCCGGAAGCTAAAGAAGCGGCCGAAGCGACAGCTAAGCTGCCAGATCTCATCTTCAGGAAACGGGATAGTTTTCGGCCATGGTATAGTGACTTCGTCGTCTCTTGGAGCGAAGTGAGCAGCGACTCCATGGTTCGAAGCGGACAGTACACGAGGCGTCCTTGCTCGTTCAACATGTATTCGGCCACCTTAGTCAGAATACATAGTCTAGTAAGAGTGAGGGCTCCGGGATTGCGTAATGATTGTCCGCAGTGTGACATTTTTCAAAGCCCAATTCGTTTCACTTCATGAGGATTCCAGCACGTCAAGGCGCGATAAACGGAAGGACAATGATCCTAGAATGTAGATGTTGATGCGGCAGCCGTACCTACCTAATAATGTGCAGATGAGTAGGCAAGGCACTGAACGTAACGATATATTTCTTGGACTTAGCTTTGAGAACTCACACGAAAGATTTCCACGACTGCGATAGCCCCATCGGATGCAATGCCGCGGACTTTTCAGACGGATCATTTCCTAGCCATTCCCCCCCCCCTATGTTCCAAGCTCCAAGCTCCGAGGGCAAAATAGGAGATCTGTTCATCTCCGCCGGAAACGGAGCATCGGCACAGCATCACATCAAGTGCCGGCAAACCGGCATCGACCACTCTGAACAAGGATGCGTGAAACCGCCCGGAATTGCTGCTGCCATCGTGTCCGGAGGCAAAGATTGCTGAATCTGCGTTTGGCCGGCAAACGCGAAGCTGACGTGGCGAAAGCCGGGAAATTGAAGGCATGGAAAAGGCAATTGGGTTTCATCATTCATGATCAATGTCGTTTTGGAGATGCAAGGGCAAAAGACTGTGAAACCTGTCGCACCATTGATAGCAAAATTAAGAATAAAAGGAGGGTACATACCTAGCGCCATCACGAGCTAATTGTCCAGGTTTCAACAATCGACCGACTGCGTCCTTCTAGGTACGGAGTACATAGGTACATATACGTCGAGGCCAGAGAGAAAAAGGGTGTGGAGAAAGGAACAGATGAAATCCTCCGTTCCGCCCGAGAGCCTTCAGAAGTTCAGAGCTCAGGAACGAGGTCGTGGCTTTCCATTTCACCAGACAGCAGGTCGATTCAGTCATTGAAAGCTGGCGCTATGAAGACTGATCGTCTGGGGATGGGATGAGTTGGCTTTTGACGCACCCGACATCCATTCATTATAGGCCAACTGCCGCAATACACTTTTTGAGAGATGAGGGGAATGACGGAACGGCCCAACGGCACCCGAATCATCCGGTGGCACTGCGAGAAGCTTATCTGCTAGAATCTGCTGTAGCGCTGTTTAACATATAATGGGACCGGCCGCGAATCGTACATATTCTCTTTGCATTACGGAGTACTCCGTACAAAAAAGGAGGAAGAAAAATATGTATAGACAACGAGCGACTTCGTCACTTGGTCAATGTGCAGAATGGCAAAAAAGAAACGCGGATTAGGTCTCTCCCGCCGGGAATTGAACCCGGGTCTCAAGCGTGACAAGCTTGCATACTGACCACTATACTACGGAAGATGAATGGTTTGCAACCATCGTAGTGTGTTTTGTTGTGTCCAGAGTCTCGTTATTACATTATATATACTGAATAACTCTTTAGGCTGCGTCATTTCCTGTCACAACTCACAAGATAACGCCCAACCAGCCATTCACTCGAGTCACAAGTGTATTACTTCCATCTCTCCAGTCACGACTCACAAGACAGTCAATTTCCTCACCTGACCACTTCGTGCATAAACATGCCTTGCTTTATTACTCTACTTCGTATGTTTTGCTCTTCTTTCTTCTTTCCCGTCTGTTACAAGATAGATAGATTCCTATTGACGCTTGTCCAGCCGCAGCGACGAGTAACTGAGCTCTAGGGTACGTGTAGGAAACGCCACTCGAGGAGAAAGTATCTAATGTACGGAGTAGGTATGTACCTATGTACGAAGTACATATGTATAGCAGATTGCCGCTGGATCAGGAAATTCAGGATTAATCTCCTGGAATTGTGTGTCGGAGTTTTCGGACATTGTCTGTGCGCGGAGCGCTGCGTCCATGTCTCGATATGCGTCCTCGGACCACAACTACAGCCGCCGGTTTTCATCATGCAGTTTCGCCTCGTTCCCTTCACTTAAAGCCGCTCCCGTTGTCCTTCTCGGATTCCATACGAATGTATCTTCACGCAATACTGTATCACAACTAACGAGTCTCTACATATACGTTGTGAAAAGCCGTCGCGAGACTCTGCGCGCTTCCGCTTTGATTGTGCAACCAGCCAGCCCCGAGATCGAGGTCTGCCGATCGTGGCTGTTTCAGTCACGCGACCCCCGGCACTGGCCTCATGGTGCATGATGTACAAACTGAGGATCACCAGCAGCTCGGCAGTCATTAATGTAGGCATATCTGGTGGTACATACGTAGCATGTACAACGAATGCGCTGCCGTTATCTGCCGTGCGACCCGCGGCGTTAGTGAACAAAAAATAGCGGGAACTCTGCAACAAGCTCAGGAAGGGAAGCATGTCTTGAAACCCCGCCAAACTTGGATATGGAGGCGTTTGTCCCTGTCGGCCGACTGGTACAGCGGTACTCTGTATGTACTTACATACCATCCGAGTCATCGATTGCAGGCGAAGGTCTCATTCATGATTTCACACGACTGTCGACATGATGCCGGCTCTCGTTGACCGCTTTTAACCGCCCGCTTCTTGCGAAACTATGTACATACCTACTCGTCGACGGTCGAGGCCTGAAAAGACAAAAAGGGAAGAAGTTAAGAACAGAGAGAAGGGAAGGGAAAAGGGGAGAAACAACTGCACTGTGCACAGCACCCACTGCTGGACAATGAACCCAGGGTCCCAGCCTTTGGCAAGCCTCAACTCATTTTAACCCCCCCCCCTCTCTATCGGCAGCATGCAATCATCAGGTTGTCGGGATTGTTGATCAGTGTTGTCTTGCACATGCGCGTCATGCTTCTCGATAGCCGATCGTGCCGGGAATGGGTTTGTACAGTTCCATGCCGCTCTCCAGCAACGGATACTGTATCATAATTCATATTCATGAATCATATATCATACAAATGTATGCCATTGGCGCCAAGACCAGTGCATTGATTTGTGTGAAGCACGCCTTTCATGGGCAAGTGCCAAGACTGGCAGATTGCCCATCTTACGGAGTACAGATGATTAAATCCAGCTTATTCGCGTCGAGTGCCGTTACAGCTCGCTCTCCAGGCAGAGCATCATTGAAACGATGCGGCTGACGAAAGAGTCTCGGGCCGCTTTACATGCCATCGGACGAAGGGATGGCTTGACGAGCCCCTGCCAATTTATTATTTAGTTGACTTGACTTGGTCAGTGGAAGGGATCCCATCCGACTTCCGAGGCAGCGGCGAGGCTACGTAGCTCTTTGCCCAGCCTTGCCGGGAAACGAAGTTCTGCGAAAGGCTTATAGAACTGTATGAGGTTTTCATGAAGAAATCCTGCCTCACAGGGAAACGGCTGCAGTAGTTGAGCGGCTAGGAGTGTATGTACATATGCGCAACAATAGATACGTACACATCTCAAACGCGACGAGATGAAATGGGGCAACCTGGAGCCTGGTAAGCGGTACCTAACTTACCTACATACATACATACATAGGTAGGTACCTCTGTGCCGAATCCCGATATAGGTATGTACGTGACATTCTTCTCGAGGGGCTGCAACAGGATCCACGATAGGACAAGGAAGTTGTGGCCACTGGCAGGTGCGACTGGTCATGCAGCTGCCGGCCGTCATCCGTTAGCCGCGTGGGGGATTGGATGAAGGAGCACAGCGGACTGATGGACCTCGAAGCGCGAATCGCGACTCGCGAATCGGTGTTTCCAAGGCGACATTGCAAATCACGCTCTTGAGTGATGAGATTCTTGGAGTTGGCTCGTACTCCGTAGGAAAAGCCTGGCGTCGTGGCGCTCTGGATGCGAGCCCGGGACTATGTACAATGTACGGACTACGGAGTACATACATATGTACCTACGAGGCTACGCCATTAAAAGGAAGCCACGCCCCTGCTATTAATACCAAAACCCGGCCGGGGCCAGGGGTTGTCGATGAGGGAAGGAGGTCAAGCGGGGCGAATACTACCGTTTTAATAGGCCAGTCGGATGGTCTGGATGGAAAAACGAGCTCCTTGGGCGAATGCTCCCTTGTGTGTCTTCTTTGGGTGTCACTTGTGTGACCACTGACGCTTCTTGTGCCTGCATGTGGAAACGAGTGTGGAAACTGGCAGCTGGCAAATCTGAGCAGCCACAGATGGAGCAGATGGGGCTTTGCTGATTGCGTTCTCGGAGTCGTGAGTCGTCCGGCCCCCCGCCCCACCGCCGCTGAGCCAGAACAAGCGACGAGCCACACGGAGAAGCGTCCAAGAACTCGAAGCTGCTTCGAGATGGTGTCGTCGGGCTCATCATTCATGAGGGGCAACGCTGGCATACCAATGCCAACACCCGTTCCCACTTCCCACCGTGAGCGTAGCCAAGTCTGGTCTGGCTCATCCGTTTGTTCGAGTCGACGTCGAGTCGGGCACACGCCGCAGCCACCATCTGACGCTGGCTATCGCTGTTGGACGCTCTGCCTTATCGAGGCTGGTCTGCTTTGGTCTGATTTGGTATTGCGTCCTGGACTCCTGGCTGCCGATTCGCGTTATTATCTGCTGCGACCCTTACCTACCTAGCTCATCCTTCCACCATCCATTTCCTTGGCTTCCGCCCAGCTGCGAGCTGGACACCTCATGATATTCGCCTGCCTGCTCTCGCCCGCCGTCATTGCCCCTGACCCAACGGCGACACCTGAGTCCTGACGTGCTTCTTCAAACAGACGCTTCAAGAAAAGGGAAGGGAAGGCGGACACCAAAGACAAAGAAAACCTCCCTCGACATTAAACCGCAGAAAGCCGGCCAAGCGGCCGAACCAACACGCGTGGCCCGGGCTTTGCCAGCAACCTCCTGACTGTCTGTGTCTTGCTCTTTCAGCAGAGAATTTTTCCCCTTTCCATTGTCGGAAGCAAGTGACGAGACGAAACTTCGACATAGCGAACCACAAACAGCATAAAAAGCCGAAGCTGGACTCAAGCGTCAATTGACCGCCGCTGCTGTTCACGTTGGTCCGTTAGCCTTGATGGAGTGGCGTTTGTCATTCCATCTTTGTTGAAGTCGGTCGCCCCTGCTAGATACTTCAGATCGCTCAGGGATCGCCCAGTGTTGGAAGAGCTGGCTCTTCCGAGAAATAGAAAGACACGGAACGAAACGTCACATCTTTGACTCAGCGTCCCCGAGATCTGCGAGTGCTGTTTGCGCAAGCGTGGATGTAATTGACGGCTACGCCACATTAGATTGCGATGACCTCGACGGAACTGCCGTCACTCAAGCTCGGAGGAGGCGATTTGCGAATCTCTCTTCTAGAACCTCTACCGGCCGAAAATCCAGAAAGCGCGGGCTCCTCGACCGCCAGGCTCTCCAATCCATCTGACGATCATGAGTTGGAGCAGCCCAAGGATGCAGACAGATCGACGTCTCCCCTCCCGCCGCCACCGCAGAATATCCCGGTCCACCCGATCCCGGCTCTGCAAGATGCATTTTCGGAATCCCTAGACGAAGCAACAAATGGCTCACCCGGGGACAAACCAAAGCTGCGAGACTTGGACGTCCGAGGCCGACGAGAGGCCCTGATAGCGCAAGACCGCGACGAAGCCCCCTTCGACTTAATATGGCGCTATCGCCCAGGACAAAAGCAGCACGAGTTGCTCAAGCTCATAGCTCAGATATCGTTTGGAGTATACTTGCTACTCCATGGCATGGCTAATAGTAATGCGCAAGTGATCAACATCCTTCAAGGTCACATTGACGAGGTGGATGAATTCCTCGAGGTCGCGCTAGAGGATCTGTCACAGGCAACAGACGACTTGAATGGACGTATAGAGCATCTGAAACTTCCACTCGCCAATGTGCAGGTGTTTGAACAACTGCTGGAGGATCGAAATTTTCGCCTGGAAATCATCGAAGGAAACGAGAAAATCGACCATGTTCTTTCAAGAACCAGTGTCGCGCTGAAACAGTGGGATGCAGATGTTGAAGCAGGATTGAGTTGTACCGCAGCCTTCACCAGCTGGCTCAAAGACGAGGAGAACTCCTCCTGGAGGAGGGATCGCCCCGATGTGGCCGACATCTTCGATGCAATGAAAGGGAACACGGAGGGCTGGCTCAGTGCATTTGACGAGATAAGCGATCGCGTTCAAGAGGCGAGCAATTTTGTTGCGCGACTTTCTACCATCATCGGCGAGATGGAGAAGAAAGCTGGCGAAGTCAGTCGCAAAAAATGGGTGAGTGAACAAGACGATGACCTTATTCTCAGCTACCCTACCCACCCGTGCAGCACACTGGATTGCGTGTATCGCGTTTGAAACACTAACTCGAGTGGCATAGGCCACCATTGAACCCTACTCAAACCCATCGATACGATCGCATGGAACAAGTGGATCAAACGCTGTGTCTATGAAATCAAGCACATCATCACAACGGTCGACTCCTCTACCATCACATGCTGCCCAAGCTAGTCTGGGAGCCTCTACTGTTGGGAGCGGAAGTATTCCAGATATTGACTTGGAAGAGGTTTTTCCTGTTCCGGGCGGTCTTCAACTTCAACATGCTTCTCGCTCAGACTTGCGACTCGTGCCAGATAGTGCCGGCAGATCCGTACAGTCTGGCACGCACGAATCGAAGACACACTCCAAGAACGGGAGCATGCTGGCCGTTGAGGAACCCCTATACGTACTTCAACCTCGTACATACAGCCCACAGTATTTGGACCCGGGAGCGGCAGCGTCGGTCGTGAGGCCAAAAACCGCATTCCACGACTCTCGGTCTTGTGCATCACCCCCTGCGTCACTGAAGAATGCCCTGGGCATAAGCGGCCAAGGTCTGCACCAGAGACGAGCCTCCATTCGCAGCCGCGTGTCACAAAAGACCAACCCACCCGAAGCGATCAAGATTCCTCCGAACCGGGCTGCCGCAGCTACTGCCCGCGGTCCATCGCCCAACTCCGAGGCGTCACAGACGTCGCAGTCGAATCCCTTTGACTCGGCGTACGGGTCTGATTCTGAGTCGATGACGCAGCCTGTCGTGTCACAATTCGACTCAGAGTACAACATATCCCCGCCTAGACGCCCCCAAGTCACACATTCGCCGTGCTCGGATCACCAGCAGTACTACCGGCCGGTGCGTGCCTCTCCTCACTCGCCGTTGCAGCAGCGCCCACACACAGCGGTAGATGGCGGTCGCACGCCGTCCATGCACTCGCGCAACCAACCTTCTGCGGTAGGAGGAATGAGCACCCTCAGCAGCGTGACCAACGCCACCGCGAAGGATGACGACGCGCAAACAAAGGTTTCGGCAACCAAGACGACGAGAACCGTCAAGAAGAAGAAGAGTGCGTTTGGATGGTTCAAGAAGGCCTTTACGATGGATGAGGATGAAAAAGCCGCGTTTGAAGCACGAAGGGCGATGCAGCACCAAGACCGCTATTATGAACCCAATAGTCCTAGGTTTCTGGATGGACGACGTATCAGATGAACCTCAGTGCCCCCTTTTATCTCCCACTTTCTGAGCGACTCAGTTCTTGTTCCCCTCCGGCGAGACGCGCCTCTCTTACGCTCCCAGGACGAGCATCCAATCTGGCGCCCCGGGCCCCCTTCCCCCCTCGTCCATCTCGATGCACATGCCCGACGAGGTACCAAGCGATTCAACTCTCGTCTTATTCACAGCACGCGATTTTCGTCCAGATACCCGAACAGATACTTTGCCTGACGTCCGCTTTACGATACCAATTTTTTTTGTTCGCTTCCTGGCTCGTGGACGGGGTGCTACCGAAGATGGAAGATGTGCGCTGTTTCTTCTTCTGTGACCGGTGCATATACTGTCCACGAGTGAGACTCTTTTTGGAGACCTTTTTGATTATCACTTTTCTTTTTTTTTTTTGGCATACTCTTTGTACTGTTTTCTTTGTGCGCGGTAAGACATTCTGATATCGAACCATCTGGATGTTTGAAATATATATCCATTAGTTGGGTGGGGGGAGGCGAGGCGAAGGGAGGCGAAGTGAGAATCCCAGTCACGATACTTGGAAATCGATATCACTGCCGATTGTTGTATCAGTGGATGGGTGAGCCAGACAGTGATGACTACATCTAGGTACATTTGGTTGTGGCGTTCACTTGCTACATTCGGGGGAAGTATGCATGTGGGCATGTCTTGATCAGATATGTACTTTCCTACCACTCTTCTGCCATATATGCCATATCATTTACTTTTTTTTTTGATACACGTTTCTTTCGTCTTCTTCCTCGCTTAAATTGGCCCCTTTCCTTCATGCTTTTTTCAGCGCGTGTGGGCGTTCATGTTGAACATCCACACGCTTCGGAATGGCGCAATACTTGTTCAACAACGCTGACGCTTACATACAAATGAGACTCAGCACTTCAAGTGCAACTTTGAAGAAAGGCCTATGATTCAAACGACCAGAGTTTGAGACGAGGCGAGCGCAGCGAGAACAAGCCCCGGCAGGGCTCTCGGGTGGCTCCCGGAGCCTGGAGGGTCGCCGAAGGCAAAGCCCTCCGGGAAATCTCCAAGTCAGCCTGTGGAAAGAGTACATAATATCCTTTCGTAGACAGATTCACTGCAACCGTTTCCCTAACGCCTATATTCCAAATAAGACCACGTGCCTTGCTTCGCTGGCATAGCTTCGCGTTATGTACTGCCCTGTTTCATCTGATACCGACGAAACTTGAGCAATGGCTGTCTTTTGTCCCGTATGAGAAAGGTCTATTTTCGCGACACATGATGGCTTTTCGCCTGCCCGTCGCGTTATACAGCCGTAATCTCGTTTCTTTGCGGGCTCCAAGTATCCGACATGACATGGCGACGCCCTCCCTATCACTCGTCAATGATATCCAGGTCGATCACATGTTTATCGGTCGTTGTGGTGGCTGAAGAGCACGCGCAAACTAGGTACCTAGCTCGGCTTGCCATTCCTCAAGAGTGAACATACTCCCCTGCCTGCACGATCTCGACCGACTAAAATTGCTTGCACCGTCGCACGTGGTGAAAAAGCTGGAGATCAGCCTTGGATCATCTTACGACATACGGAGTACGACGGTTTCTTTTGCTCTGTGACAACGAGAACAAGCAAGGGTATGTATCGGTTGGATGTGCGACTGGTTTCTGCACGAAGAGGGTGTGTGTGGAACTTGTTCGGCGCAACGTTCACGATCCAACTTCTAAGAAGTCCTCACTACTCCGCACGTACTTATGGAGTGAACAGCGAAGCCACACGGAAATGCTGTGAATATTAATGTTTCCTCACCATGCGAGAGGTACCAATCACGATGCGTCCATCGCGCCACGTTGAAAGGCTCTCTTTTCCTTGAGGCTTCGGCAATGTCGTGGCTCGAACGAGTGAGTACCTCTCTTGATGACATGTATGTTTGGAGGTATGTATGTATGTACAACTCCGTAGGCAGTCCTTGAACGTGGGGGGCCATGCTCGAGGGTGGAGGCAGGTCAGCCACATCCGGCATGCCAAGGCCCAATATTGGGAGAAACAAAGCTTCGAATTTCGACAGACTCCGTATGAGTTGGACTGTCCAACTAAGGTACATACGCGGACCGTCCAGATTGGGTTTCCCCTGGTAAGAAATTGTGCCGGCGACGTCTAGGTAATCCATAGAAGCGCATGTCTGAAACGTGGTCATTGGTCACTGGTCTGTATCTACATACGACATGGTAAAGCAACTGTTGTCTGAACTTTGAGGTCTAATGTAACCTTTTTCTGACTGTGGTGAGATGACGTCTTGGCTTCCCCGAAACTCCACTAACGTATCATAACTCGTACCGTCCTACGTAGGTAAGTATGTACCTATTTATACTTGCTCAGGTCCCGCTCGATGTGGCCAATTCAGTGGCAATATCTTGCTTACATCTTCATCCAAAGTTCCATGACTTTATGAGACAATGTCTACAGCACAAGCACAAGCGCCGAGTCAGCCCCATACCGGGAAGGACCTGATCGCTGCAGAGGACATTCCTGTAAGTCAGAGTCGCCTTGAGTGAATTAGCTGGGAGTCTAATGCAATGTTTAGGTAAATGATCAAGATGAGATCGATTCTATCTTCTCGGAAGAGTTTGTGAATCTCACTATACATGTGTGATTCTCATTTCCTGACGTCCGTCGCAGTCAAAGTTCCACCACGTCGATTGCGTCCAGCGTTCTAGAGTACCGTCAAATACATGGTCGTACCTATCATAGTGATAAGTTCACGACCAACTTTTTCTTTCCCAACGACGATCAGCAGCTCAAATCAGAGGAACTATTGTACTAGTCATCACGAGCTCACATTGTCGGCAGGCTTGCACGCTAACACGACTTTCAGCCACCATTCCTCGACGATCCTTCTTGACGATCAGCTATTTCTAGCACCACTTGAGAAAGACAAGATCCATGTATGTGCCAGCCGGGCGCTCTGATAGACTCAGACGTCAAAGAGCCTTTCATCTTGGTACTAATCCGGGGATATTATAGCGGGTGCTTGACGTCGGCACGGGATCCGGTGAGTTGTAACCGGGATTGCGCCTCATATGGTTGTCGCTGACCGAACTCTCAGGCATTTGGGCAATGTACGATCGAAATCAAAACCCAAGACAATATGTCCGTTTGCTCACCGCTTGAATAGTGAATTTGCCGACCAGTTCCCCAATGCTTCAGTCATTGGCACAGACCTTTCTCCGTGCCAACCGCAGTGGGTTCCACCAAACCTTTGCTTTGAAATAGACGATGCCACGCTCGAGTGGACTTGGAACGCCAACCAATTTGACTTCATCCACATGCGCTATATCGTGGGTGGCATTCAAGACTGGACGGCCCTCTTCAAAGAAGCCTACAGATGTTGTGCACCAGGAGGATGGGTGGAGTCTGTTGAGTACGATGTTGAGTTTCGCAGCGACGACGGAACGACCAAACTGGAGCCTGTTCTTGCCTCGTACGGAGAGCTATATCGAGAGGCCGGCAAGATCCTGAAACGTCCCCTGTTCGTGCAAGAAATACAGCGACAAGCTCTTGACGAGGCTGGCTTCATTGACAAAATGGTTGTTCGATACAAAGTATGTGCTGCCATACAAACGCAATTCGGA
Source organism: Claviceps sp. LM84 group G4 (assembly GCA_018360345.1). Taxonomy (NCBI): domain Eukaryota; kingdom Fungi; phylum Ascomycota; class Sordariomycetes; order Hypocreales; family Clavicipitaceae; genus Claviceps; species Claviceps sp. LM84 group G4. The sequence goes on along the minus strand of SRQH01000020.1, from coordinate 15,024 downwards.
TGTTGAATGAAGTAATTAAGTTGTCGCTAGTTTCCCATTGGACCCTGGGCAAAAGATCGAAAGTTCGCTGAAGTCGGGCGTTTTGGCCGAGAGGCTTTAGAGAATGATCTTCAAGGTATGGGATCCCCTCTTCTCTAAGTCTCAACTTAATACTTATATCCTTGATGGAGTCAACAATATTTACCTTTCGTTTTCAGGTTACACCCAAATGCTTTGGCAAAGTGTTCAAAAGCCAGAAGACGAGTACCACGTGTGGCTTGCGAGTTTGCGTAAGGCGATCCGGAATCCCAAGGTTCATAGCTATATGGCGGTGGACCTTGTGTACGGACGCAAGCCAGAGTGATCCGGTATTCGCATGGATGTATTGGGCCATGACGTTGAACAGATCCTCATCTTCCATGGCGCCGGAAAAACAATCTGAAAACAATTGGCCTCATTCGTAGCCAGATTCACTACAAAAGTGTTCCTGACGCCTAGATTCCAAACGAGACCACTTGTTTTGCATCGCAGACCTCTCGCGACACACAATGGCTTCTTGCCTGTCCGTCGCATTATCCATCCAGAGCCTCGTTTTTTTGGCGGCTTTAAGCAATCGACGTGATATAGCGACGCCCTGCTTAATCACTCGTACAATCAGCTTGTGTCGTACGATTTCTTTTGCTCCTTGAAAACGAGAACGGGCTTGTACCAAAAGGGTATCGGTTGGTTGGTTGTGCGGCTGGTATCTGCATTCTGCACGTTGAGGGTGGTGTGGAACTTGTTTGGCGCAACGTCTAGCGAAGCCACACCCTCATGTCAATATTCCCTGCGATCGATGTTGCATTCTCTTTTTGTTTCCGCCGATTCATCAGGGGCCAAATATAAGGTACCTACCTAGTATATACCTGTCTATGTCAATTATTCACCACGCGAAAGGTATGATGCGTCCATCGCGCCACGTCGAAAGGCTCTCCAGTCATTGAGGCTTCGGCGATGTCGCGACTCAAATATGTACTCGTGGATGAAACTTTAAAAAAGACACCCACTATATCTAATGGGTTATTGAGCAATTTGGGGGGCATAATGGTTGGTGTATATTTGACTAAAGAGCTACATACATAGGTCACTAGAAGGTGGAAAATATGTGCGTCTGGCTGGTAACGCCATCACGTGATGCGGCTCCCAGCACCGAGCATGGCTTAAATTAGGTACTTCTCATTGCTCAACATGGGTGTCCTTTTCAAAAGGTTACACCCACGAGTACGACTCACGGCCCACGGATGGAGGCAGGTCAGCCACATCCGGCATGCCAAGGCCCAACATCGGGCGGAACAAAGCTTCAAGTCTCGACAGACTCCGTATATGAGTTGGACGAACTTGGGCATTAGGTACCTACATACGCAGCCCGTCCAGATTGGGTTTCCTCTGGGCCCTGGCAAGAAATTGTGCCGGCGACGTATATGTACTCCATAGAAGCGCAATCTCTGTAACATGGTGTATTCTGCGACATGGTAAGGCACCTGTTGTGTGAACTTTGAGGTCTAATGTTAGGGCACCCTTCCTGACTGTGGTGAGATGACGTCTTGGCTTCCTCGAAACTCCACTAACGTATCACATATACTTGCCCAGGTCCCGCTCGATCAGGATCTGGCTTTCGTTTACCTACATCTTCATTCATACCTCTTCAATGAGTTTCTGAGACAATGTATGAAGCACAAGCCAATGCGCAGAGTCAACTCCATACGGGGAACGACCTGATCGCTGCAGAGGACATTCCTGTAAGTCTGAGTCGCCCTGAGTGAATGCGATGCGAGTCTAATGCAGCCTTTAGGTAAATAATCAAGATGATATCGATTCTGTCTTCTCTGAAGAGTTCGTGAATCTCACGATCCATGTGCTATACAATTACCTGATGATCCGTCACAGTAAAAGTTCCACCGAGTCTATCTCGTCAAGCGTTCTCGAGTACCGTCAAAGCCATGGACGCACCTATCATAGTGATAGATTCAGGACCAATTATTTCCTTCCAAACGACGACCAGCAGCTCGAATCGGAGGCAATATGGTTCTAGTCACCACGAGCCCACGTTGTTCGGCGAACTTGCACGCTAACGCGACATTCAGCCACCATTCCTCGACGATCCTTCTTGATGACCAGCTTTTTCTAGCACCACTTGAGAAAGAGAAGATCCATGTATGCGCCAGCTAGGCGCTCTTATACACTTAGACGCCCTAGAGCCTTTCCTCTTGATACTAATCCGGGATTATTTTAGCGGGTGCTTGACGTCGGTACGGGATGTGGTGGGTTGTACATGATCTGTATTTGATTACATACTTATAGCTGTCGCTGACCGAGTTCTTCAGGCATATGGGCAATGTACGAGTAAAACAAAGCCCCGATACAATGTGTGCGTATGCTCACCGCTTGAATAGTGAATTTGCCGACCAGTTCCCAAACGCTTCAGTCATTGGTACAGATCTTTCTCCTTGCCAACCGCAGTGGGTTCCGCCGAACCTTTGCTTCGAAATAGACGACGCGACACTCGAGTGGACTTGGAACGCCAACCATTTTGACTTTATCCACATGCGCTACATAGTAGGCGGCATTGAAGACTGGACAGCCCTCTTCAAAGAAGCCTACAGATGTTGTGCACCAGGAGGATGGGTGGAGTCTGTTGAGTACGATGTTGAGTTTCGCAGCGACGACGGGACGATCGAACTGGAGCCTGTTCTTGCCTCTTATGGAGAGCTATTTCGAGAGGCCGAAAAAATCTTGAAACGTCCTCTGTTCGTGAAAGAAATACTGCCACGAGCTCTCGACGAGGCTGGCTTCATTGACAGAAGGGTTGTTCGATTCAAAGTATGTGCCATGCAATTACCATCTAGATACTTAATAGAGTAATTAATTCATCACTAGTTTCCAATTGGACCCTGGGCGAGAGATCCAAAGTTCGCTGAAATTGGGCGTTGTGGCCGAGAGGCTTTAGAGAATGATCTCCAAGGTATGGGACCCCCTCTTCTCTATACTCAAATCGTTGAAAGAGTAAAAAAATGCTTACATTTGGTTATCAGGTTACACCCAAATGCTTTGGCAAAGTGCCCAAAAGCCAGAAGACGAATACCACGAGTGGCTTGCGAGTTTGCGAAAGGCGATCCGGAATCCAAAGCTTCATAGCTATGTAATGGTGCACCTTGTGTACGGACGTAAGCCAGAATGATCCGAGATTCGCATGGCTGTATTGGGCCATGACGTTAAAAAGATCCTCATCTTTCACAGCGCCGAAAAAGCATACTATTAGCAATTTGCCTCATTACTGCAACCTGGCCTGCGCAGTGTGATACCACCTCGTTATTCGTGAACTATAGGGCTATCGCTAATCACAAGTGACTAATCAACATTACTGACCATTTACCTCGAGCTGCCGCTTGTCTGATTCAATACCCCCCGGCCTCGGAATTTGGAGACGTGGCTCTTCGGTCTCTGAGCACGTCCTCACGCGACAATGAATGGCTTTCTACCTGACCACAATTTTGCAGTAAAGCTTATGTACCCCTCATCGTGCAGCGACGTGATTGGCTACATACAACCCTCTGTCAGTGACCTGAAGTGAGCGTTAAGACCGTTACAGGGATGAGTTGGACGGTCCAACTTCAAACTTGGGTATGCGACAGCCCAATTCAGTTTCTCCGTACCTACATAATGCAAGGCATCATGCCGGCGACGTCTACTCCACAGAAGCGCTGTCTCTGAAACATGATCGTTGGTGTATCTACGACTACCTGTGACCTCGTGTCTGAACTTTGAGGTCTACGGAGCACTCCGTAGATCGTAACCACTTTTTGAGTGTCGTGAGAAGAGGTCTACGGTCTTGGCATGTTCGAAACTCCACTAACGTACAGTATCATACCCACCTACCTACCTCTAGGTATTAACTATTTATGCTTGCCTCGTCCCGCTCGATCTGGCTATAGCTTGCTTACCTCTTCATTCAAAGTTCAATGACTTTATGTAACAATGTCTACAGCACAAGCCCATGCGCCGAATTCACCCCGCACCGGGAACGACCTGATCGCTGCAGAGGACATTGCTGTAAGTCTTAGTTGCATTGAGTGAACCAGATGCAAGTCTAATTATTAATGCAATCTTTAGGTAAATGATCAAGATGAAATCGATTCTATCTTCTCTCAAAAGTTCGTGAATTCCAGAATCCACATGCCATTCTTATTTCCTGACGTCCGTCGCTCGGCATCGCAGTCAAAGTTCCACCACGTCGATTGCGTCCAGCGTTCTCGAGTACCGTCAAATCCATGGTCGTACCTATCATAGTGATAAGTTCACGACGAACTATTTATTTCCCAACGACGACCAGCAGCTCGAATCAGAGGCATTATGGTTCTACTCCCCAGAAGCCCACATTGTCGGCGGACTTGCATGCTAACGCGACATGCAGCCACCATTCCTTGACGATTCTTCTTGACGGCCAGCTATTTCTGGCACCACTTGAGAAAGAGAAGATCCATGTAGGTGCCAGCCGGACGCTCTGATGACTCGGACGCACTGGAGCTTGTTCTCTTGATACAGATAACTGAGCGATTCATGTTAGCGGGTGCTTGACGTCGGCACGGGATCAGGTGAGTTATACAGAGCAATCGGGGTTTCATTATATATAGCTATCGCTGACCATGTTCTCAGGCATTTGGGCAATGTATGAGAAAGCAACACCCGATAATATGTCCGTAGCATGCTTACAAAATCGATCAGTGAATTTGCCGACCAGTTTCCCAATGCTTCAGTCATTGGTACAGATCTTTCTCCGTGCCAACCGCAGTGGGTTCCACCAAACGTTTGCTTCGAAATTGACGACGCGACGCTCGAGTGGACTTGGAACGATAATCATTTCGACTTTATCCACATGCGCTACATTGTGGGTGGCATTCAAGACTGGACGGCCCTCTTCAAAGAAGCCTACAGATGTTGTGCACCAGGAGGATGGGTGGAGTCTTTTGAGTATGATGTTGAGTTTCGCAGCGACGACGGGTCGACCGAACTGGAGCCTGTTCTCGCGTCTTATGGAGAGCTATTTCGAAAGGCCAGCAAAATCCTGAACCGTCCCCTGTTCGTGCAGGAAATACAGCCACAAGCTCTCGACGAGGCTGGCTTCATCGACAAAAAGATTGTTCGATACAAAGTAAGGTGCTGCTGTTCAATTGCCATTTGGACGTTTCAATAACGTTGAATTGTTACTAGGGTCCTATCGGTCCCTGGGCAAAGGATCAAAAACTTGCTGAGATCGGGCGTTTTGGCCGAGAGGCTTTGGAGAATGACCTCCAAGGTATGAGATCCGCTTTTTTCCATCCTGATATCATGAAACAGCTAACGAGACTCACCTTTGGTCATCAGGTTATACCCAGATGCTTTGGCAAAGTATCCAAAAACCAGAAGATGAGTATCATTTGTGGCTTGCGAGTATGCGTAAGGCGATCCGAAACCCTAAAGTTCATAGCTACATGATGGTGCAGGTCGTGTACGGACGCAAGCCAGAGTGATTCGACATTCGCATGGCTGTATTGGTCTACGACGTTGTACATATATATGCTTGTCTTCCAGCGCCGAAAAAAAGCATTATGTGAACAATTCGTCTCACTGCTGCTACCTTGTCTGTGTAGTGTGATACTACTTTGTTGTCAAGTACACCATCTGAGAGATGACGCTGATCAAAAGTTACTAATTAACCTTACCTACTATTACTCTAACTCAATAGTAAACAGAAACAGTAGGCGCGGCGCAATTGTTTTGTATTCACCTCGAGTTGCCTTGTCTAGCAGGGGCTTCATGTTTTGCCGGCTTTGGATTACCCCACGTGGAATAGTGACGGCTTTCTCGTCACTCGACAACTTATACAAGAGTATCTAGGCCCATCACCACCATCATTCATCGTGATTCGTGACGTCTCTACTCTCATGTGTCAGTGTGACCAACAGGAGCGCTCTAACTGATCTGACTTACATATCTGTTGGATGGTCACAAGTTCACAACCACTCAAAGCTCCGTCTTGGACGCACATCGCGCGCAGAGATGGCGAGTATGCGGTTGATCAGCGAATTTATCTCTCACAATGGCGAAGAATCTGCAGGAGATCCGCTTGCGTCGTACGGCGACGATTTCTTGTGCTCCTTGACAACGATAACGGGCTTGTCCCAAAAGTGCATAGGTTGGCTGGCACGAAGAAGGTACATACATACATACGTACCTGGTACACATTGCACAGCTTACTCCGTAGTGTGGAACTTGCTTGGCACAAACGTCCAAAAACTCCTCATCTACCTGTATTAGGTATGTATGTACGGACTCACGGAGTACCTAACTGGTAATTTATGTATGTACGGAGTAGGTAGGACCGTAGGTACTCGGCATGTATGTACATATGTAGGTATGTACATGCCCGTATCTTTAGCTGGCATCCCTGCTATGGAGGTACATACCTACTACCCTCCTACTACCTACCTACCTTCTGCATAATAAGGGAACCTTGGTATAGATGTGGGCCGGATGCCGGGTTCAAGGCAATGTCAATGTTTTCCCCCAATCGAGACGTAAGGATACATACTGGGTACCTATCGCAGGGTATAGGCCAGGCATGTACGGACGTCGGAGACGGCTGCGTCCATAATAATCATTAACATCATACCACGTCGAATTACTCTCCCCTCCTTCGGAGTCCTTCAGACGTCCACAATCATGATCGATGTCGCGACTCGAACAAGTAGGTAGGTACCTCTTACTCCTATGAACGTGGGGACCATGCTCGAAGGTGGAGGCATGCCAGCCACATGCCAAGAATCCAAGATGGGGAGAATCAGCTTTGACATGCGCCTAGGAGGCATGTATACATATGTACAAATGTTCGGATGTGTATGTACATGCTCTGTATGGATTAGACCGTCCAACTTGGGTATGCGACCGCCCAGATTGGGTTTCCCTATATAATGGCGGGGGATTCGTACCGACGACGCCTAGTACCTACTCCATAGAAGTACGATCTCGAAACATGGTATATCTGGCAAGGCACCTGCCCTCTGAACTTCGAGGTCTGGATATAAGCTTTTTCTGACAGTGATGAGATGACTTCCTGGCTTCCTCGAAACTCCACTAACGTAGCATTAGTACCCAGGCATTTATACTTGCCCAGGTCCCGCTCGATCTGGCAATAACTTGCTTGCCTCTTCATACCAAGTTCAGTGATCTTATGAGAAAATGTCTACACCACAAGCAAATGCGCCACGTCCAACCCGTATCGGGAAAGTCAACGACCTGATCGCTGCTGAAGTCATTTCTGTAAGTCTAATTCGCTTTGTGTAAAACCAGATGCGAGTCTAATACATTTTTAGGTTAACGATCAAGATGAGATCGATTCTATCTTCTCCGAAGAGTTTGTGATCTCACGATCCATATGTCATTCAATTGCCTGACGTCTGTCGCAGTCTAAGTTCCACAACGTCCATTGCGTCCAGCGTTCTGGAGTACCGTCACATCCAAGGTCGAACCTATCATAGTGATAAGTTCACGACCAATTATTTCATGCCCAATGACGATCGGCAGCTTGAAACGGAGGAAATATGGTTCTACTCACCACCATCCCACATTGTCGGCGGACTTGCACGCTAACTAGTAACGCGACATGCATGATGCAGCCACCATGGCTTGACGATCCTTCTTGACGATCAACTATTTCTTGCACCACTTGAGAAAGATAAGGTCCATGTATGTGCCAGCTGGGTACTCTGATAGACTCAGACGTAATAGAGGATATTATATCGATACTGATTCGGGATTAATCTAGCGGGTGCTTGACGTCGGCACGGGATCCGGTGAGTAATACAGAACAAACCTAGTTTCATATCATATGGCGGTCGCTCACCAAATTCTCAGGCATCTGGGCAATGTACGACCGAACAATACCCGATGATATGTCCGCAGCATGCTTACAAAATCGATCAGTGAATTTGCCGACCAGTTTCCCAATGCTTCAGTCATTGGCACAGACCTTTCTCCTTGCCAACCGCAGTGGGTTCCACCAAACCTTTGTTTCGAAATAGACGACGCGACACTTGAGTGGACTTGGAACGCCAACCATTTTGACTTTATCCACATGCGCTACATCGTGGGTGGCATTCAAGACTGGACAGCCCTCTTCAAAGAGGCCTACAGGTGTTGTGCGCCAGGAGGCTGGGTAGAGTCTCTAGAGTACGAACCTGAGTTTTGCAGCGACGACGGGTCGACCGAACTGGAGCCTGTACTTGACTCGTATGGAGAGCTATTTCGGGATGCCAGCAAAATCCTGAATCGTCCTCTGTTCGTAAAAGAAATACTGCCACGAGCTCTTGACGAGGCTGGCTTCACCGACAAAAAAGTTGTTCAATATAAAGTATGTGCTGCCATCCAATTGGATTTAGAACGTTCAATGAGGGAATTAACTCGTAAGTAGGTTCCTATTGGGCCCTGGGCAAAAGATCGCAAATTTGCTGAAGCCGGGCGTCTGGCCCGAGAGACATTGGAGCATGACATTGAAGGTATGGAAACCCCTCCTTTATACTTAGAGTCATGAAAAAATAAATAATACTCACCTTGGGTTATCAGGATACACCCAGATGCTTTGGCAGATTGCCCAAAAGCCAGAAGACGAATACCACGTGTGGCTTACGAGTATGCGTAAAGCGATCCGGAATCCCAAGCTTCATAGCTACATCGTGGTGCACCTTGTGTACGGACGCAAGCCGGAATGATTCGATAATTGTTGGAATCGCTGATAACATCACGTGGCTTGGGTGCGCAGACACGCACGCTGATTGGCTGCAGCACCCACCAGGGCAGGAAGACTCTGCTCGTGGCCTCAACGCCACGACTCCCACGAGCGGTCCTTTCCCTCTTTCCCTTTGAGACTATGCATAATAACGAAGATGAATACACAACACCACATCCCAGAGCTTTGGTTACGTATTCCTATGCATCAGCATTGTCTTTTCCTTCATTGATCCACCGCGGTATCTGACGTTCCCACGATTTATTATACACCTCGAGCTGCGGTTTATGATATCTGATCAGATTGATCTGATACGTGGCTGTATGGCATCGCTTAGCACGTCGTACCGCGATAATCGAAGTCCTTTTACATCATAATTGTCTTTTCTAACCGGAGCATCGTTCTTTGCCGGCTTCGATCGCCCAACGTGAAATAGTGATGGCTTTCTCTTTGCTCGACCAGAGTAATTTAAAAGACGAAACCTTCGGACCTGCACGCTCCCAACCGATTGGGAGACTTATTAGAGCTCCATATAAGGTAGGAAGCCGCATAGAGAAGGACGTTCCTACATAGAAGGCGCGTACGTAGAAGCTGCAGAGGAAACCATGGATCAGCTTACGTCGCACGGAGACTACATACATACTTAATGGGTTACATAAACCATACATAACGAGGCACATACCCAGGTGTGTACTGCAACGCACGTGGGGGCGATGCTCGAGGAGGTGCCAACTGCCAAGGCTGTACGAACAAACGGACATGTATGCACATGCTCCATGAGTTCGACGGTCCAACTTCGATATGCATGCGACGTGTTGGGTACCGGTTTCCCCATAATGGCAATAATCATGCGGCTCATGCCGGCAACGTCGCTTCCGTGTCTCTGAAACATGTTGTATCTACGACGTTGCAACTTGCAAGGCACCTGGTCACTGACTGTGCTTTCAGGTCTAAATTGTAAATCTTTTTTGAGTGTGGTGAGACGACATCTTGGAATCATCAAATATCCACTGACGTGCAGTATCACGCCTACCAACTAGGTACGTACCTATGTATTTATACGTGCCTCGGTCCCGCCGAATCTGGCAATAGCTTGCTTACCTCTTCACTCAAAGGTTCATGACTTTATGTGACGATGTCTACAGCACAAGCCAATGCATCGAATCCACCCCGCACCGGGAGCGATCTGATCGCTGCAGAGGACATTCCTGTAAGTCTAAGTCGCCTTGAGTGAATGAGATGCGAGTCTAATATAATCTTCAGGTAAATGATCAAGATGAGATTGATTCTATATTCTCTGAAGAGTTTGTGATCTCACTACCTATCCATGTGTGATTCTCATCTCCTGACGTCCGTCGCAGTCAAAGTTCCACCACATCGATTGCGTCCAGCGTTCTCGAGTACCGTCAAGTCCATGGTCGCACCTATCATAGTGATAGGTTCATGACCAACTATTTCTTTCCCAACGACGATCAGCAGCTCGAATCGGAGGAAATATGGTTCTATTCACCACGAGCCCACGTTGTCGGCGGACTTGTTCGCTAACGCGACTTTCAGCCACCATTCCTCGACGATCCTTCTTGACGACCAGCTATTTCTAGCACCACTCGAGAAAGACAAGATCCATGTATGTACCAGCTAGGCGCTTTTATACACTCAGACGTCCTAGAGCCTTCTCTTTTGGTACTAATCCCGGATTATTTTAGCGTGTGCTTGACGTCGGCACGGGATCCGGTGAGTTGAACTCGGGATTCCGCTACATATAATTGTCGCTGACCGAATTCCCAGGCATCTGGGCAATGTACGAGCAAAATAAAAACCCAGGACAATATGTCGTTTGCTCACCGCGAGAATAGTGAATTCGCCGATCAGTTTCCCAATGCTTCAGTCATTGGCACGGATCTTTCTCCGTGCCAACCGCAGTGGGTCCCACCAAACGTTTGCTTCGAAATCGACGACGCGACACTCGAGTGGACTTGGAACGATAATCATTTCGACTTTATCCACATGCGCTACATCGTGGGTGGCATTCAAGACTGGACGGCCCTCTTCCAAGAGGCCTACAGATGTTGTGCACCAGGAGGATGGGTGGAGTCTGTTGAGTGTGATGTTGAGTTTCGCAGCGACGATGGCACGGCCGAACTGGAGCCTGTTCTTGCATCGTATGGAGAGCTATTTCAAAAAGCCAGCAAAGTCCTGAATCGTCCCATGTTCGTACAAGAAACACAGCCACAAGCTCTTGACGAGGCTGGCTTCATTGACAAAAGGGTTGTTCGATACAAAGTAAGTGCCGCAATTCGATTGCCATTTGGACGTTTTAATAATGTTAACTCGTTACTAGTGTCCTATCGGTCCCTGGGCAAAGGATCGAAAACTCGCTGAGATCGGGCGTTGTGGCCGGGAGGCTTTGGAGAACGACCTCCAAGGTATGAGATCCCCTCTTTTCTATCCTGATATTCAAGAAATAGTAAACAAGGCTCACCTTTGATCAGGTTACACCCAGATGCTCTGGCAAAGTACCCAAAAACCAGACGACGAGTATCATTTGTGGCTTGCGAGTATGCGTAAGGCGATTCGAAACCCTAAAGTTCATAGCTACATGATGGTACAGGTTGTGTACGGACGTAAGCCAGAGTGATTCGACATTCGCATGGCTGTATTGGTCTACGACGTTGTACATATATATGTTTGTCTTCCAGCGCCGAAAAAAGTATTCTGTGAACAATTCGTCTCATTGCTGCTACCTTGTCTGTGTAGTGTCACGTGTGATACTACTTTGTTGTCAAGTACACCATCCGAGAGATGACGGTGATAAAAGTTACTGATTAACCTTGCCTACTATTGCCATAACTCAATAGTGAAAAAAGAAAGAGTAGGCGCGGCAAAATTGTTCCGTATTCACCTCAAGCCGCCGCTTGACCCCCCGGAATTCGGCAACGTGGCTGTTTGGCGTCTCTGAGCACATTCTCTCGCGACAATCAATGGTCTTCCACCTGACCATTGCATGCCTGGCCCTAGCAGGGGCTTGGTTATTTTCCGGCTTTCGATTACCCCGCGCGGAATAGTGGCGGCTTTCTCTTCGCTCGACAAGAGTATTTAGGGCCCGTCACCTTAATCATTCATCGTGATTCGTGACGTCTCGATTCTCGTGTGACCAACTGATCTGACTTACATGTCTATTGGTTGGTCACAGCCACTCAAAGCTCCGTTTCGGACGCACATCGCGCACAGAGACGGCGATTATGCGGTTGGTCAGCGAAGGCACCTCGCACATGGCGAAGAAGCTGCAGAAGTCCCGCTTACGTCGTACGACGATTTGATTTGCTCCTTGACAACGATTCAACCTTATCCCAAAAAGGCATCGGTTGGCTGTGCGGCCTGTGCCGGCTGGTTTTTGCACGAAGAAGGTATTGTACAGTTTACTCCGTAGTGTGGAACTTGCTTGGCGCAACGTCCAAGAACTCCTCATCAGGTTAGGTAGGTACCTGGCAATCGCTTGCCTCTCTCTTCAATCATACATGTCCAATGACTTTATGAGACAATGTCTGAAGCAAAAGCCAATGCACCGAGTCAACTCCATGACGGGAACGACCTGATCGCTGTAGAGGACATTCCTGTAAGTCTAATTCGCCTTGAGCGAACCAGATGCGAGTCTAATGCAATCTAGGTAAATGATCAAGATGAGATCGATTCCATCTTCTCCGAAGAGTTTGTAGACCTCACAATCTATATGTAATTCTCATTTCCTGATGTCCGTCGCAGTCAACGTTCGACAACGTCGATTTCGTCCAGTGTTCTCGAATACCGTCAAATCCATGGACGCAGCTATCATAGTGATAAGTTCACGACCAACTATTTCTTTCCCAACGACGACCAGCAGCTCCAATCGGAGGACTTATGGTTCTAGTCACCACGAGCCCACGTTGTCAACAGACTTGCACGCTAACACGAGTTACGCGACATGCAGCCATCATTTCTCGACGATCCTTCTTGACGACCAGCTATTTCTAGCACCACTTGAGAAAGTTAAGTTCCATGTACGTGCTGTCTTTGATAGACTCAGACGCCCTAGAGCCTTTTCCGAAGAGAAAGTTCTCTTGATACTAATTCGTAATTATTCTAGCGGGTGCTTGACGTCGGTACGGGATCTGGTAAGTTATGGTCGGGAATTGATTATACACGGCTATCGCTGACCAAGTTCTCAGGCATCTGGGCAATGTGCGACCGAAAAAACCCCGATAATGTGTCCGCAGCATACTTACAAAATCGAATAGTGAATTTGCCGACCAATTTTCCAATGCTTCAGTCATTGGCACAGATCTTTCTCCTTGCCAACCGCGGTGGGTTCCACCAAATCTTTGCTTCGAAATAGACGACGCGACGCTCGAGTGGACTTGGAATGACAATCATTTTGACTACATCCACATGCGTTATATCGTGGGTGGCATTGAAGACTGGACGGCCCTCTTCAAAGAAGCCTACAGATGCTGTGCGCCTGGAGGATGGGTAGAGTCTCTAGAGTATGATGCTGAGTTTCTCAGCGACGACGGAACTACCGAACTGGAGCCTATTCTTGCCTCGTTTGGAGAGCTATATCGACAGGCGAGCAAAATCCTGAATCGTCCTCTGTTCGTGCAAGAAATACAGCCACAAGCTCTCGACGAGGCTGGTTTCATCGACAAAAGGGTGATTCCATACAAAGTTAGTTCTACTGCTCAATTGCCACTTAGACTTTCAATAAAGTAATGAACTCGTCACTAGGTTCCTGTTGGACCCTGGGCGAAAGATAGAAAATTCGCTGAAGTCGGGCGAGTTTGCAGAGAGGCTTTGGAGAATGACCTTGAAGGTATGGGGCTCCTTCTTCTCTATCTTTATATCCATGAAAGAGTAAAACGTACTTATCTTTGGCTATCAGGTTACACCCACATGCTCTGGCAAAGCATCCAGAACCCAGAAGACGAGTACCACGTGTGGCTTGCGGCTATTCGCAAGGCGATGCGAAACCCCAAGGTTCATAGCTATATGACGGTACACGTTGCGTACGGACGCAAGCCAGAGTAATCCGGCATTTGCATGACTTTGTTGCGCCTTTGCGTTGAACAGATCCTTTTCTTTTATAGCACCGAAATAGCATTAGAAGATCCTCCTGCGTCGTACGACGATTTCTTCTGCTCCTTGACAACGAGAACGAGCTTATCCCCAAAAAGCATCGGGTGCCTGTGCGGCCTGTACCGGCTGGTTTCTGCACGAAGAAAGTACCTAAGTGTGGAACATGTTTGGCGCGCCGCACAACGTCCAAGAACTCCTCATCTAGGTGCCTACCTAACTAAGGTACTCCGCATGGACTTAATGGAGTAGACAGCCAGCCAAGTCACACCCAAAAACTGGGGTCCTTCAAGCTTGGGAGTCCCAGGTGATAATGATGTAGGTAGCACCTCTCGGCTACGGCGGCTCGTCGGCTGCGTCTGTGACTCGCGCAAAACTCGAAGTCGGCTGCCTCTGCGCTCGGACAACGGGCTGTACCGAGTTTGGAAGCAAGGAACTGTGCGAAAGAGGGAATCCCATCGTGCCTTCATAGCTCATGGAGCGGGACAATTAAGGCATATTGAGATCGCTTTCAAGGGTCGGCTGCGACGCTAAAAGTCTGTTTGACTGACAGCAACTCGAAGATACGTAGGTTTAAAATCGCGGCACTTATGTTGAATGAGTCGTGAGCTCGATCACGGGGGTTTCGATTACGGACGTATTTAGGGTCTTGGATTCGGAGGAGTGGCTGACTGTAGTCCTAGGGAAGTCATGGTTAGTTGATTTCTTTAGCTACCTACCTGATGATCAGCCTTACCAGGGACTTCATCAGCCAGCAGTGCGGTAAGCGTTTTTGCAGGTGGGGATTCCCATCATGGCATGCCACGTTGATGAGTTTGGTGATGCTACATGAACAGGTAGTTGGCTACCTACGTAGATGAACGGTTTGGAAATGTTAAAAATGATGTTGGCAGTTGTTGCCTTCCCTGAACACTGTTTTGGTTGTTTTGGAGCGGGGAGGCACAAAGGACCCTGAGAATTGTGGGGCATTCTGCCAGAAACAGCCGCCGAGTAACGCTCTTGAAAATATGTACCTAATGTACATACTCTGTGTGAGGAATCGGATATCCCTGCCGACCCGACCAAAAGGTCAGAACACTAAGCTGATGAGAACCAGCTTAGTGCGGGATATATAGGTACATGCAAACGACGGACAGAGC
>SRQH01000002.1:0-139758 GCA_018360345.1 Claviceps sp. LM84 group G4 | reverse complement strand
TGCCACATGATCGGATACACCAGTGTGGTGCGTGCGTGATGTAAATCCCCCTTCAAGTTTCTTGACTTCTGAACAACGAGAACCAATAATAACTCAATCCTTCACACCCTTCCCAGGAAAAAAAAAAAGAAAGACATACCTGACTGAAAACAAGCCCTTTGCCAAAAACTGCTCCTCATGCTCCTTCTTCTTCTTCCCCTCCACCCACCGACTCTTCTGCGCATCCGCGACCGCCTCCATCGCAAACCCGCCCGCCCAGATTCCCACACCCAACACATCCGAGAGCATCAGCCGCGGGACCGCCCTCCAGGCCACAGCCGGCACAGCATTCAGCGCAAACACCGGCATCAGCATCAGAGATACCCACATCGCCTGGAGGAAGAACGAGGCCGCAAATCGAAGAGGCTGGGTGCGTAGTTTTTCGAAGCGCGGGTCGTGTCCGTCACGGGTGATGCGGTCGAAGAGGTAGTAGCCCACTGCCAACAAAAAAATTCATCCATCCCCACGCGTTAGTCTTTCTTTTGCCCCCTCATACAGGTATGTATTTCTCTCCCTATCTGGATGGGTAGGTATGTAGACGATTCTTGCCTCTCTCATTGAGGGCGAATTGGGATTGGCATTGGGGAGGGGGAGAGCACTGAAAAAGGACAGGACATGGCGAGAGAAACAGAACACGGGGAAAGAAAACGGGGGGGAGGGGACTCGGGAGAGGGGAGAGAGGGGAGGGAAAACGTTACGTCTCGTAGCCCAAATCATAGCCATGCTCGTTACAACAACCTGTCTCCAGTTCCACGCCGCTGCGCTTCCGCCCCCAAAGGCTGCCAAAAGGCGTGGAAGCGCTGCATTGCCAACCCGGGCACGTAGCTGCGGGAGATACAAGCTCAAGGCACCGACAGCGAGATACGTCAGCGAGCCGGATAAGTCAAAGAAGCGCTCCGTACTGGCGAGAACGCTGGGGACTCCGGCGACGGCTTGGAGGGCGATAGCAGCGCCGACAGAGGGCACAATGGTGCGCAGGAGCGGCGACTTGAAGTTGGTGATGTGCAGGAAGTGGCTGAGGATGGACATGATGGGCCGGCGGTGCGTGGTTTTGCTGGCTGGATAGTGGACTGGCTGCTGCGAAACAACGAAAACGAAGATGCGCAACGAGGGCGAATGCTATTTGAAGGGAATTGAAAGGGAGAGCGCCTGGGTGCAATGCACGCGTCACTGTCACAATTGTCGTCACTGGCGTGCGTTGCGACGCGCTTATCGAGCTGTCAGGCTGTGGAATCGACGTCGTGATCGCGGCTTTGGAGTGGTGACGCCATTCATTCGGGTTCCCGACGGTTGCGGGCCGATAGCCGCCACCGTGGTTTATTACGGAGTTGGCTGGCAAGGGACGCGGCGACGCGCCGCATGTCAGACGCGATAAGCGCCTTGCTGACGACTTTATTTGACGCAGCAAGCAGACCAGCCGTGATTGCCGAGCAGTGTGTGTGTGTGTATGTGTATGCATAGGTTCTTATTTGATATCTAGGCCGCCGTTTTCTTGGTAATGTACAATCGAAACGCCGTAGACAATGTTGGAAAACAGGTGCTACTGCCATCAAACCAAACCACAGAGGAGCCTCTTGCACCATGATTTGGTAGTTGTGGTTCTCGTGGCCAGAGCCTGTCCTGCTTTCAGGTCCTCTTCCTCCTCGTCTTCATGCTGCTTGGCAAAGGGCTCATGCTTGTATGCGGAAATGGCGTATAGATGCAGTTGAAAGTCGCCGTCTTGTTTTCCGAAGAAACTGAAAAACTCGTCAGCACACTTGCTCCTAGGCGATTTGTTGTAAGTCTCGCACGTACCTTCTCATCATCAAGCCGACCCTCTTGATATCCTTCAAGTTCAGCGGCGCAGCGTCTTCCTTCTCCCGTCCTCTATACGTGGCCTTGAACTGGTCCCAGGGCAGCTTGACATCCCCCGGCTTCTCAGCAACAAACTGTGCCTCCCAGGAAACGCTGCTCTGCTCCTTTCCGTCGGATGACGGGGGAACCAAATCGTCCTTGAGTGTCAGGGCATATCGCTTCCCATCCGCCTGGTCCGGTCCCCTGACGGACACGATGATGCCGTCGTAGTCCTCTAGATCAAGGTGCAGCTCACCTAGGGAGTGCTGCGAAGCAAACCCTGCCCCTCCAAGAGTCGACGTGTCCAGGTGGCCGTGAAATCGGGCATGATCGGGGCTGTCGACGGTCAGGTACGAGTGGCTGGCTCCGCCGCGAACCCGGTCATCCGTCGTGACCCAGACATCTGATACCCATGGCCTGCCGCGTCACGAAAAGAAAAGAAAGAAGAGAGAGTCAGAAGTTGTTCGAATGAGTCTATAATAGGTAATGTATTGTGTGACGATATGCACGTGGAAGTGTATTTTTGGCACGGGGAGATGATGCATGGGAAGTGGTCAGTGCATTGACCAGAGGGGGGGGGGGGTGTAAACAGTGAGCATCATGGCACTCATGGTTCCCACGAACGTGAGCGCATGCTGAATCTATGACCCGATGAAGACGCAAGGGCTACATACCTGTCGCCGCCATAGAGATAGAGAATCTTGTCGGGCATGGTAGGAAGAGGGCACGCTTTCACCTGAGATAGTCCCGCGGACAAGAGAGACAAGAAGGTAATAGAGTTGGTGAGCATGGCAATCGACTGCGTTGGAAGGGTGGTGTTTTCTGCAGCAGTTCTGGTTGGCTGGTTGACTGGTTGACGGGTTGACTGTTTCGCTGGCTGCTGGTTGGCTGGCTGGAAGCTTGGCGGCGAACTGAGACAGGTCTGAGGTGCGGCTGCTTTGCTGTCAATTATAAAAGGACACGGGCCAAGAGGGCCAAACGGGCAGCTGGCCGGAAGTGTGGCGCAGGTCCCGCAACGCTACGCCTGACTCTTCAGTTCAAACTTCAAAGTTGAGCAGAGCAGAGCAGGAAGGGACGCCACAATCCCGAGGACGGATGATCAGTGAAAGCCTTTCTGATGATAGGATGCATCTTGGACGTTAGGTTACAGGTTGTATGTACATAGGTATCAGCGCAAACCGGTCACACGACGCGGGGAAGGGGAGGACACCCGGATATGACGGACGAACATGACGATGGAAGTTCGGACTCGTTTTACTCCGTAGTCGCCGTCTAGGTAGGTTAATAAATCGGTAAATCGCAACTTCATACCTAGGTAGGTAGGTACCTAGCTTCATCTCCGTGGGTCGTCGGACCACGCGTGCCTGCGCATCTCCTTTTCTCCGGCAATCCGAACATGTCGGAGATGGCGGCTTCCTGCTGTGTTGAAGACACGGTTACAGGGTTACAGGGTTATACAGAGTGCACGACTATGTATCGAGTCTTGACTTCTGGGCCCTGGCGGCAACTTGCGCTTGCGCCCCCCGTGACCAGGAGTTTCGGCTCTTTCTCTGCGAGAAGCCGTCAGCCCCCAAGTCTGCGTTGCCTGAGAGTCTGAGACCACGCGGGTCAAGATTTTAGTTCCGAGGCAGTTGGAGTTGGTTTCGTACTCCGTACTTCGAGACCACTTGGAGAATCTTGGAGTCTGGACGTCGCCAGCCTTGTCCTGGTTGAGGCTGGCTCATGCATCTGAACTTCTAAAGTCGGCTTCCATTGGTAACCCCGGCACCCCGCGCTGCACAAAGCTTCACACAAGGCACGCGCATTGCTGCATGTTTCTTTCTCGTCCTGCAGAGCAGAATGCAGACTCCCCTCGCTCGCGGACGGGGTATCCAGATGAGACCTTCTACCGTTCTACGGCGTCTTTTCCAAGAGTACCTACCTCTAGTTTTACTCCGTACGGGGTACAAGACAGCAGCAGAGTCCACATGCATGCGTTATATCTGCACCCCCTCGACACATCTCCACGCATCTCCACGCATCTTGATGCATCTCAGAAACACGCTTTGGCTTCTTGGCTCCGTCGTGGCTCCCCTGCTGCGTACCTCCGATCCCCTGGTCTGTAACGAAACACCCTATCTAGGTACCTAGGTAGGTATGTACGGAGTAATACGTGCCTAATTAAGGGATAGCTGGTCAACATTGCACGCGGCAGACGGAAGGAACTCAAGATCGAAATAGCCCATCCGCGTTTAACTTTCTGAAGCGGTAACACGAGTTCGAGAGCGATGGATGTTCGGTCCGTTCAGCGTCACACGCCGCCCTTCCCTCCGCCCCAACTATGTAGGTGCCTAGTGGCCACTGGCATCCCAAGGAAGAAGAAGGAGAAAAAGAAAAGAAGAAGCTTCAGCTGAGGCGTCTCCGTAGATGCCTCGGAGGGTGTGGCATGTGACCCCTGGTCCAAGTTTGACAACAAGGCTTGCATTGCAACACACACCCTGACACCACTCTGCCGGTACAGGACTGAATGGATGCATGATGCATCCAAATACATACCCGTTCTTCTTCATCACATTTCAGAATCATGCGGGGCAGTCCGTGAAGAGAGCGAGTACCTACTCCGTAAGGTAGGTAGGTATGTTAGGTACATATTGTATTTGCCCGCCTTTTTGCGACTACCGTGTACAAATGCCACCGAACTGGCACCTCGTGTCGCATCTCCGCCATTTCGCTACATACTCCAATTAATGACAAGTCGATGCTGCCAAATGCCGCAGCACGCGGTCAATGATCAATCTGTCGATTTGAAGAGTGTACCAGCATTTTGATGCTGTCATACCCCCCTCGTTTACTCATCATATTTTATTTTTTTTGGCTGTTTCAGTCTTCTTCCTCTTCTTCTTCTAAAGTGGCTGCTGGTCTATGCCAGCGACGGAGGTCTCGAAGCTAATTACGTACATAGTCTCGAATTCTGGACTGAGACAACCGGCAGTAGGCGATGCGCCGATGCCTCAGTATACGTACATACACCTGAAGTCCTGACTGCCCATACGGTTCTGTTTCGGGATTGGGACGGACATGGCCTTGTCGCTGAGATGCATGCAAAGAGTGATAGTACAGACGACTACCTACGTACACACATATGTACATAGGTATGTACATACCTACCTACCTACCTACCTACCTAGGTATGTACGGTTGTACCTACTCTGTACTCTGTAGGGGGTCCAGTTCAGTTTGTTGGCCATGTTCGAGGCTATACACACGCACTCACGTGCACAACTAGGCGCTACTTGTACATACACGATGCGCCGGGGTAGCATTCGGAAGCATGTTACTTTTCCGCCTGAAGAGACCTTCTCAGCCATCAGGGACATGCCGGCCAAGCAGCGTGTATCAATTACGCATCGGCATGAGAGACGTGGAGGCTGGAGCGTGCCACCCAAAAGGAAAGCAAAGGGCCACCAGAAAAAGCCACATCAGAGGGCCATCAGAGGACCACGCCTCGGAAAGTCGTGCAATTCATGCCCCAATGCTGCTCGTTGTCTGTGACGGTGACTCTGCGACTTTGTGCTCTGCGACTGTGCTCTGTGACGCTCTTTTGCGACGGCCCTCGGTGACTGGACCTGCCCAACAAAGTCGAACCTGCCGCCTGCATCTCGACTGGCACCTGGCACAGAGAGGCATCCTGGACCTCAAGTCGCTGATGATGAAAGGTAAGGTAACTTGGCGGTGCCTGCGCATTGGCGAAAGATGCGACGTCCGCATGAGTAGACCCATGAATGGGCTGCCTACCTCCTAGGCAGTCTGCCGTACGCCGCCATTTCGTCGTCCGCCTCCGCCTCCGCCTGTTACCCTGCCTCCCGCCCGACCCGTCCGCCTCTTCTTCACTCTCCGCCGGACTGTCCCGCAGTTCTGTAGGTAGGTATGTATAATGTGTGTGTTAGCTGTTGTGTAGCTGTTGTGTAGTGTTGTGTAGTGTTGTGTGTGGTTGTGGTTGGTAGATGTGAAATCACCAAATTCCAGGCAAAACATTCCCTACCCTAGAAGACAGCCTCGCCCTCGTCCAAATTTGGCCGTTTGAGCCGAGCTGGCCGAACTTTACCGAACTTGGCCGGTATGACTAACCCTTCTGCAAAGCGAAAGTTAGTCTCAGACACCTAGGACCTTGGTCTTGGTCTTGGTTCACGTGTTCGGATTCGGAACGGCGGAACGAGTCCACGACAATAAAGGTACAGATCACATTTGCAACATGTCCGACAGCAACACCACAAACATGATGTACGCTCAAGAATCCCCTTGTAGGTAGTCCCTGTATTGTAGGTACGTCCTGAGTCACTGGGTTGCTCTCTTTTGGCTTACAGGTAACAGAGGCAGAAAAGGGCCCTGCTGCAGCCTGCTACCGGGAGCTACAATCACTGTATCACACCATAGATAGATCATAGTCATGGGTGTAATATATATGTAGGTAGAGCCGGACGGCGGACAGGGGTCTTGGGGTACGAACCAGTACGGAGTAAGACATGTTACCTTGGAAGTTGGGACAAAGAAACGAGAGTTTTCCCAAAGAACACCTATACTCCGTAGACAGAGTGGATTCTAGAAGGATGACGATGTAGGTACCTACCTAGGTTTCAATGTACGGAGTAGGTAGACCCGAGTACCTACAGTGAACCCAAAAAGAAACAGAGAAACATCATAGCATGTCGTAATTTGTATTATTGTATATGTACGTCAAAACTCAAGGCCAGACATGCTTGGGTAAATACTCCGGTATCGCTAATGGGCATGGGGTAATTCGGATTTCGGAATCGGAATTCGAGGCGGACAAGGATAGTACACTCACGGGGACAGCCTACACTGTACAGGGACAAGAATGAGACAACGTGCCTGGCAGCGGCAGCCTAGCAGGCTAGCACTGCCCAGCAGCCCAGTTAACTGTTGCCTTGGAGTAGGTATTGGACAAAGAAACGAAAGGTCCCCAATTACATATCAATACTATTACTCCCTGCAGTACAGTATAGCAGAACCTAAAAAGGCAATACGTACGTCAAGTAAGTATGTACACTGTACCAAGGCCATCGGCATGCAAAAAGAAACCTCCTACTCCGTACATACCTAGTCTAATGTCCTGACTCCTACCTACTTTCCATTACACGCACATTACTACTGCACACCATCTAAGTGCATGATGCATCACTGCATACATATGTACAAAAATACGGAGTACGTCAAGGTAGAATACAGCTCAGCACTGAGCAGACTAGCACTGCAGTGCCAGCCTGGTTTACTTGCCCCCGCTTCTTTTGCCTTTGCTCCTAGAATCTGGAGTCTGGAGGCTGGAGGCTGGAGGCTGGAGGCTGGAGGCTGGAGGCTGGAGCTGAACAGTCACCAGTGAGCTGAGGACCTCATCGACATCACCTTGGTTGGGTCGTGCCGACAGTTGTGTAGAGAAGTTAGAACGTTCTGTACTACAGTACTCCATACACGAAGAGGTACTTTGGTTATTGGTATGTGTGGTGTTGGTGTTGGTGTTGGTGTATTGTATCATGTAATTGACATGTATGCTAATTATGCAGCCACATCTTGCTGTATTTTTTTCTGCATACCCGACTCCATGCAACATGCAACATGTGTACTCTATATTCTAGCCATGCCGCCAGATTCTGTATTTCGAGCTTCCCTAAGTTCCCTTCCGTATGCTGTAATTCCGTCGTTTCGTGTTGTACATTGTAATGTCCTGCCAGTGCCTCCTACGGGTACACGTTGTACCTATCACTGATTGACTGATTCACTTATTGACTGGTTCACTGATTGACTGATTCACTTATTGACTGGTTCACTTATTGACTGGTTCACTGATTCACTGTGAGCTCTATGCACATATTCTGTACAACACAGTCATTGCATTTGCAGTCACATCCCGCCTTTCTCCTTTCCGCCTTTCCCCTTTGTCCTTTTCGTCCTTCCATTCGTTCCTATGTGTTACAGTGTTACTCGACGGCGGACGCATGTTCTGAGTTCACGATCCATGCACCTCCAGAATCCATCGTCAACGGTGGTACCTCACTGGTTCTTGAATCTTGTCTTCCACCGTCCTCTTCGGGAAACTCGCTTACGAGCAGAGTCCAGACTTGCTTCTAGACTTGCTTCTAGACTGCTTCTACGCGGCTTCCATGCTTTGCAAGCTCCCTCTCCCGTCGACGGTCCATGTGGTCAGCTTCAGCCTTCTAGATAGTCTATGAACTCTATTTCCAGACGAGCTTCTAGAACAAGATGGTCTGATTTCTCCGGGGCTCCTTATCTGGTTTCACAGTCGTCATACCCCCTCTGCCGCATCATGACGCAAGAGATAATGCTCGCTAGAATAGACATGATACATTTCCAGGGTGCGCAATAGACATGATCCATCGTTCGAGATCAGGCAGCAACGCTCCAAAAAAAGACACCGCTAGACATATGCACATTTTGGGAATTGCGCATAAATCCAAGAAACTAGTAAATGAATGTAGAACTATTTATTCCACAACTATGAAGGTAACAGTGACATACCCAAAACAAAGCTCCTGAGGAGTCGGACCATGCAACCCGTCACCCATCTGAACAGTGAACCCTCATTGCAAATCGAGATTCGAGTCCTCAGTCCCCCACCCAAGCCACGCGAAGTTCGAACATGCATGCCATGCCGCCTTGTCTAAATAACGTACCGCTCGTCCTGTAAATGCACCGATAACAAAAAAGATTGATCCAAAAGTAACAAAGTGCCACAACATGCATCCGTGTTACACACGTCCACGCCACAGCGCGTCCATGGCCATCAGTAAAGGGTTTTCCCCTGCACCAGGCGGCTGAATGCATAATTTCCCCAAGAATTGTCCAAACTCTCAGCTCTCCCCCCGAGTGATACAAGAGACATGCAACACCTCGTTGTGTGGGATTCTATTTGCCGCCTCCCCGCCGAGGGGGGGCAACACACAGTGACACACTCGCAGCTTGACCTCGCATGTAACCCGGGCACCGTTCCCTCATTCGACCACCTGCTGCTTCTGTTACCGAATGATAGCTAGAAAAGCTCAGACAATGCACAAAGAAGTGGAGCGCGCTGTTACTGCTAAACACTGTTTGCGACGGACGCGTCAACGTCACAAAAGAGCGGGAGGTCATGGGTTGCGCATTTCATTTCGCACAACGTGTAGAGTCGGAATGTTGTGTGCCTGTGTCAAGTGAAGTTGTATAGGTATCCTCAAGACCTTGAATCAGCAGAGCAGTAGAAGCCGGCAGCTGCCTGCCAACTGCTACATTGAGACCATACTGATGCGGTCCATGCCAGGGGACCCCGGCATCGACAGCGGCGTCGCTGGGTACTCGTAGCCAGCCTCGGAACACGCGTTAGACGTGTCATACGAGTGCGATAATGAAGGCGTCTTGAGGTGTTGCAAGTTTCGTCAGCCCAAGCACGGCATGCTTCAGGAGACGGGAAGGTGCTGATGCTGCCTTGCGACACTCACATGAGCATTGGATGAGTCGAAATACCCGGCTATATTCGCGTCCACACCGCTGCCACAGCCAGGGGCATAGTTGTAGTCCAAATACGGATTCAGCGTGTCCTCGCACTTGATGGAGTCGTTGAAGTGGTCTATGGCGGGCAGAGCAGAGGAAAGAAGGTAGTTGGAGTATGGATCGGCGTTTGCTATGGAAGGATATGGCTGGACTGAAGCATATGGGTCCATTAACAGCTCATCAGGGCCGGGATAAGTCGTATACGAAAACATTGGTGGTGTGTGTGAGCGCTCACGGCTGTCAAAAACAGACGTAAACCCCATTTCTTCACCGGTATCCATGGGAGGAGTGCATTGACCGTGATGAGAGACAGACATCTGCTTAGCAGAGAGAGCAGGAGTTGAATCGGTCACTCGAGGTGTAGGTGATGAGCGACGCGCCTTGTGTGTTGACTGGCGTTTGGTCTTGAAGGTTGTGCCGGACGAGTTGGCCGAGCTATTGGTAGAGGAAGGCCAAGTTGATGGGGCGGTCGCATCCGTGGTCGTGTCAGTCATGGGAGGCTTTTGCTCCGACTCGCCATCGTCTGATGAGCCGGCACGGCGCTCGAGGTCTTCCAGACGGCGCTTAAGCTTCTTGCCTGTCATGATGAAAATGGACTGTTAGCCACTTGGCGCCTCCTGGGTCTCTCCATTTATGTACGTGTATACGTGTGAATGTGCATGTGCGCGCACAGCTGTTATGGTCTGTAAAGCTGGAC
Organism: Claviceps sp. LM84 group G4; assembly: GCA_018360345.1. NCBI lineage: Eukaryota > Fungi > Ascomycota > Sordariomycetes > Hypocreales > Clavicipitaceae > Claviceps > Claviceps sp. LM84 group G4. The sequence continues at coordinate 129,650 of SRQH01000002.1, read as the reverse complement.
ACGGGGGCACTTACGATAATTCCGCTGAGCAATGCGGTTCTGTATCCTCCGGCGCTCGGCAAGGTCTGAGATCTTGGTCCAGTCCTCGTCCGCGTGAGCAGAGCTGCTGAATGCGCTGCTTGTGCCCTGCCCCGAGAATTGCCTGGTTGGCGACGGCTGCGGTGGGCTGTAGGCGTAGCCTTGTTGAGACATGCTGAACATGGACATTGCGAGTAAGGAGGCAATGGCTCGTCTTGGGAAGGCCGTGAGAGTCGGAGAGGAGAGTCAGAGATAAATTGGGAGCAAACGCTGCTGCAGCTTGTTTATACAGCAGCAGCGGCAAAATGAAAAAGACAGCAACAGCGGCAGCAGGAGTAACAAGTCAAGACCTGTTACCAGTCTATGCTCTTTACGTGGCATGCAACAGAGAAAGCAAGCACCAGCGAAGAGTAACGTCCACACAGAGGGAGTCGAAATGTTTGCCAGGGCAGGCAGCCACGTCGAAGGCGAGCACGAGATAGCTTATGAGTGTGAGTTGAATTGACCAAGAGTTGAAGGGCGAGCGTGTTATCGAAGCAAAGAAGTCGATGTCGGAAGTATATAAGAGAAAAGGCGGAGAGCGTACGTGGTATTCTATAGACTGTAGCAAATGTAGTATGTACTGAACCAAGAAGCGTCAAATATATTGAGTCGTGGCAAGACAAGAAGCTATGATGGAAAGAGGCAGGATAGTGATTAATATATACCTTGCGGCAAGCATGCAACAGTGCCAATAACACAGCCGCGGATCCAAAGACGTTGGCGGCCAAACGGACCAGAGACCCTTGGTCGGCCGAGCCTAGGCCCGGGGGACAGGCGCGACAGGCACGCGGGAAACGGGCAGAAGGGCAGGAACGACCCAGGTACATACATGCACATAGAGAATGTACAATGTACATACTGTACATGCTGTACCTGATGTAGGTAGCTGTACTCCGTAGCAGAGGCGCAACAGACAGGCGCAGGCGACACGCCCCCGGAGCTCCTGCCTGCGTCGCTCGTTCAGGACATACGCATCATTCTCATCATATCTCTACCAAGCCCACACACTACAGGCACAGGGCACCCAAATACATCACGCACGTATATATCGACTTGCGGACGCCTTGGAGGGAGCAAACCCCATCAACCGCGTCGCTGGCTGCCACCGGTCTCCAAAAGAGCGGGCATGGGGGCGGACAAGGGGTTGCATGGGGCGTCTGCCTATCTTGCCGGTGCATGCCAACTTGACCCGCGGGCCCACTTTTGTTGCAGCGAAAGCAACGATGCAGCGACGACGCAGCAGGGGCTACGGGGGCATGCGGGGCGGTTGTCTGGCGGTGCTGCTGGCCCAGAGACACTGCCAGCGACCTGCCAGCGCCCTGCCAGCGCCCTGCGACGCTCCGAGTTCTCCGAGCCGCTGCTGCGCTGCCATGCAGTGCTGCCCGTGCAATTGTCGGCGCACACGCAATGATACCGCACGGCTCCCGCATTTGACAGCCGCGCCCCTCTCCACTTACTGCCTCAGGCCTGACCCACGGGTACCATCGGAGAAGAAGGGTGTGTATAGTGCTGCATGCTAGCAGCCTCGGCCGGAAATAGCTGGTTCGCGTCGAACCGGCCTCCACTGGCCCATCTCCACCCCCTCATTGAGCCAAGTCGTAGGGCTGGGGGGGGGGGGGGGGTGGTTGAGGAGAACACTCCAAAGAAACACCACAACACGCACAACACGCAATCACGCAGGCGCGACGTGGTACACGAACTACTTGGAGAAATGAGAGGCCAATGACGCACCCAGGCCATCGTCTTGCTCAAGGCTTTCCCGTACCACAGCCCCAGACCCCAAGGACCTGGGCGGGCCGGCAATGTCCATTTGCAGCAACTGTTTCGCACAGCGGCGTGACGCATTCCCAACCTGCACTCTCGCCGCCCTTCTTTTCCCAGAGAAGCTCATCCTTCTTCCCATCTGGGTACCTTTCTCCGTCGTCGCGAGCCATTGTTTCGTCGCACAGAAAAGAAGCAAGTAGGTAGGTCCTGACTCCTGAGTCCCCGCCGCCAACCCCTTGGACTTCCTTGTACGGCTTACCAATCTGTGTGACCGTTTAGGACACGAGAGCAAGAGACATGCCCGGTTGCATCCTCGCCACATGGGCGTCACTAGAGTCGAGATTTTGGATTGCTGATGCAACGCCATCCGTCCCCAGGACTCTGCTCCAATGGAACAGGGAGGGGACAACGGGGACAACGGGGACATTTGATCCATGATTGATTGTTCCATATGCCTGGGCCCTAGGTAGGTAGGTACCTAGACTAATCGCTTAGGTAGACTCGCTCCATCAAGCATGTCCGTACATACTCCGTATGTCCGAAAGTATATATACCCATTCGTACGGACGACTAGCTGGAGTGGATTCTGTGGTAGGTATAGACCCAAAAAAAGCGACGAAAAAAAGCAAAAAGGGAGGAAGCTCGACAGGATGAGAAGCCGGGGTGGTGGGGGCAACTTGCAAGTGCCTGTTTAATTGGAGAAAACTATCCCGCCAAGAGCCCTCAGAAGAGACAAGACATCAATAACGACAACGACGAAGAAAAAAAGAGCATCTTGCTACAGTTTCCAGCTTCTCGTCGACGGTCGTTGGCATGTTCAGATGCCAGCCGTCATCTCCACAACACGCGTTGTAGGGGTCCTATTTTGGGTATGCGACCACGGCCTGCTCGGCGTGTATCAATCCTCCCGTGATTGGCTCCATCAAGCGCCCGCGCGGCAACTTGGCGGGCTGGCGCACTTCTGCAGAGTGCAGACTGCAGCAGCCGTCTGAACCTTCCTGTACTCCGTATGTTGGTGTTGCATCGCATGCATCCTTGATCGGTCCGTGCTAGCCACTCTGGGCAAGCGTGCTGCGCTTTTCTAGGCCTCTTCGCCGTTGTTCTGCTTTCCTGGTCGCCCTACCCCTTGCCTCAGCTTTCACTGCCACGCTGAAGTGGCCCTCCAGCCTGGAGGTAGGGCTCTGTGAAGCGCGCCGCACTGCCCGCTCAAAACACACACGGAATAGAAACAAGCCGGGACTGCATCTGTCATCTGGGCACCTCTTGCGACGCTTTGCGCCTGCTCCGCGAATGGCATCACAGCACCCTGACGCTTAGTCGAGGCGGAGACGCGCGTAAGCGACCTGGGCTCGTCTGCAGCGGCCTGCCGCCATGCGGAGCTCGAGATGCCTGGAGTCCTGGACAATGCTGCACAGTCAGTTTCGCATCGACTTTGTTTCGACATCACAATCGCCCGTCCACAAGCGTTGGTTGTTTTCTTCATCTATTTCCGATTTTGGTATAGGTAATTGTAGCCCCATTTCGCTCCCGTTTCTTCGCCGTTGCGCTATGCGGTCCATGGTCCACTGCGTGTCCACTGCTCATCCGCCGGTCCGCCGGTCCGTTGACCGAGCATGCCCGGACTCGGCTCATAATAAAGCAACCGGTCTAATTGCCCAAAGCTCAAGCGAAGGAGGTGTATGTATCAAGAGCTGGGCCTACCTAGGCTGGTTAGCTCGAGCCCTGCCGATCAGCCTTTCCCTGAATTTCGTCAATGCTTAGCTGCCCTGTGGCTCTTGCTTGAAGATTAAACGTCTGACCAACGCAGCCAGACCGATGCTTACACTCGGGAAGCCGGATCAACGGCACTTGGTGTCGGCATGAGATGGGTAACTTGTTCATCATGATGTGTATTTGGGCCGTACATGGCCCTCAATCTAGGTATGGAACGAGTAGGGTACGCCGCGCCGACGAATGAGAAGACCGTCAGGGCGATTGTAACGAAATGTCCTGGTCCCTGGAATCCTATGCCCTGGTAATGGAGCGACACTGTTGAAAGATGTTTTCCTTCGTTGATCTGGCTAAAGCTGTCTGCTTGATGTTCGCGACATGACATTGCCCATTACTCTCCAGAATGTGACGTACGTGAAGACCGCATGGGCATGGAAGTTGACATTTGCCCCCAAGACCGCACCGGAGACATGGAAGTTGGAACGCCGCGTTACCTATCTACCGCGTTATCGTGATTGTCCCATTTATCTGGACAGCTACCTAGTCCAAAAATGGTAGGGCAAAGGCGTTTGGCGCGTTGGAGAGGCGTAGGACCTCTTCGGCCCCAGCTTTCGTTGTCTGTCGCCAAACTGCGAATTGCCTCGCCCTTGTGCTCTTAGCTTTGCCGCCCTCAGGTCGAGCCAGCAGGGGATTAAGAGGTAGATAGACGGTGCTGAAGGGCGCTAAGAACGCTGTACGTTGGACGACTGCCAGAGCAAAGTCCGGCCCCCTGCGGCAACCGTCCTTTAGTTACCAAGTACGGAGTATGTACACATGATTTTAGCGGTGCCGACCCGTTGGCACATGGCCTAGAGGTAGGTACCTAACCTACCTAGGTAGGTACAGGTACCATTCACAGCACATGGTACTACCAGGTATGTACTACTTAGTACTGGGTCAATTGCGTTGCAATCAAATCCAAAGGTACCTAGGTACATATGTATCTCCAGTTTTTCCGCCACGACTGCCGTCCACCGTATAGTTCGTCATGTCATTCGTTCCAAAGTGACAATGGATTACTGATCATACATACCTACCTACCTATGCCGTTGCAGACAAAGGACATCGCCATCGGGCGCAATTTTGTTCACCGAGCAGGGCGCGGTTGCTACCTACATGTAGCACGCCTACTGACAATCGCCCATGCTCGAGTGGCGCAAAGCTTGTAGTGAAGGCCCTGCTCCATCGACGACATGGTATTGGACTTTTTCTAAGCAATTTCATACTTGTCTCGGAGGCAATTATTGATTCCGCACCATTTGTTGTGACTTGTCGTCCATGGCTTTGCTAGCTAGGCCAAATGAATTCGCATTGCAGGCATCAGCCTCCATCAAGCCAAGGGAAGAACGAGGCATCCTTCTATTGGCCTTGTGATGTCAATTGAGGCGAACGTGATGCATGTATCGCGAGAAAAGTGACCAAACTTTGCATATGTATAGAATATGATTGATGCCGAAAAGCTGGGGTTTTTGGTGTTCCGGATGTTTTGCATGGGTTGAAAACTTGAAAGGGTTGAATGTTTGGATGTTGGGGGCTGCATCTGCATCGCAACGAGGGCACATGAGCAAGCTCAGGGATGATGGGAGGTGGGGCGCAGGCGGTCGCTCTTTCCCCCACATCTCAACACATCTCAAACGATGATTCTGTGAAATGAACTCATGAAGGCGTGGACTGCCAAGCCGAACACAAGCATCGCCCAAGACCTTGACTGTGGATGAAAATTAGCGATTCCATCATTCTTCATTCATCATGCATCCTCCAAAGCTTGTCGTGACAGAGAGTTGAACGAATGCCGCTTGTATCGAGAATCTTGATCCGGAGCCGACAGTCTCAAGCAAGCATGCTGCTGCCAGACTTCTTGACGAAATCGCATATGTATTCGCAAGAAATGCCACAAGGATGGAAAGGTGCCCAGTCAACGGTACGAAGAATAATGGACCTTCTGGGCGAAGCGGCATGGCTACGTCAACCAATCGTCGCAAGCACAATCACCGGCATCCAATGCCATTCATCATCCTATCCCTATGTCTTGCTGAGGTCGCTGGGCGCTGCAAAGCCAGCCGGCAGCCAGCAGCCAGGCTAGCAATTTAGTTGTAGCTTCTCCGAAACGCACATTCCAGTCGATAAGGTTGAAGGGAGGTATGTATGTGGCCCGGTCTGGACATGGCTGTCATTACGTACCTATCCTGTTTATTAGGTAGGCTTTGTCGGTCCCAATTTCGATTCTCAAATGCAAGCTGCCAACGCGAGTCCTGAATGTAGAATTGAGACCAGCAAAGTCCTGCCTTGAAAGTTGGGACTATAATAGGCGACGTTGGACAAGAGATGAGATCTACCAACACATCGGCCAACTGCGGCAAAACATGGGTCCCAGGCGTGGATGCATCTAGAGAATGGTCTGGTGCAAATAGATGGCGAGCGGCGTGGCGTTTTCAGCGCAGATCCGACAGTCACAGAATTGGTGGATCAAATTTCACAAGACACCTGTGACCTGTCACGCTTTGTCGGAAAATACGCCAGGGCACAGAATCACGAGGCGGCCAAAATCCAGGACGCTACAAGTACAGCCTACCTACTACTTGTCTTTGCATGGACCTGTGATATACTGCGTCCAACGCTGCATTGAACTGGTCTTGCGACGACAACTGCATCGAGAAATGCATGTGGTCGGACTTGCGACCCGACAGGCAGACCCGTGATGCACACACCCCTGCCATTGCTTCCACGTTACGTCCACAATGCCCGCCCTTTCTGGCGGAGGCTTGATGGCTTTTGGGGGTTGAGTAGCGGAGAAACATGGCGGACTGTAGCCCCGATTGGCGCCGTATCATCAACGGTAGGCTTGGAAAGGCTTGTGAAGTTGTGGCAGTCGATATGTACTCTCGATTCACTTGGCCAAAGGGAGTGAAGTCGGGACGACAGCGTACCTATTTTTTCCAAGGCAAAGACTCGGCCGGCACTACCGCGAGTCTCCGATCTTCGATTCTCTCTTGAAAGAGCTTTACTTTGCATTTTGCAATGCAATTACCTTACGGAGTAGGTGCCTACCTAGGTACATACCTAGCTGGTGCCTGGGTTCAAGGTTGAGAGCCTTGGCGGCAACATCGATCCTTATTGGTGAAGCTGCAGATTTCGTCCCGCAAGTATTTTTGCAGTACATTAGGAGGTACCTCTCCGTTAGGTTAAGTACCTACGGAGTAGGTGCCAGGACTCCAGGAGAGAGGCGAATTCAGGAGCCATTGGATAGCATGAGAAGCATAAAGCAACCTCGGAATCGCGTATCCGCCGCGTTCTGGCCGAATTTGGACTTTACGGAGCTGCCCATCTTCAACACCAGTTGTAAGTTGTAACTTGTAGAATGCCGGTGCCCTCCGCGCATCTCGAAGCCCGTGAAACTTGAGGACATTTTGTTTCTCTCTCACACCAGGTCAGTGCATCTTTCAAAAATCCCGACCAGCTCTTTACCTCGCCATTTTAACTCCGTATTCTTTGAGAAATTCGGGTATATAGTCATGGGGTTTGCTAAAATACGCCCCAAGATTGAAGATTCAAGACACACCTCATGATGGATCATGGATCCCGTCAATACAACAGTGATTTGATTCAGATTCCCTGTTGTATCATGTACTGTACCTACCTACCTAGGTATGTATGTACCTACATGGCTCCCCACTTACCTGGTCGGTGGGCAGACGCAGTGAGTCACGAGCCCAAGAATGCGAGTTTGGTTTCGCGGCACTTGTTTGCAGGAAAACAGGGCACAAGTCGCATTCGGATCTGATACGAATCGGGATCGCTCTCAATGCCGATGTGGTGTGAGTTAACGATGAGTAGCAAAACCAACGTCGACTTCGACTCTGAGATTGGAGATGGTCAAGTTGTACAAGGTCAGATAGGCCAATCGGGCAGGTAAGGAGTCTTGGTAACGACGGCGCCTCCCGACCGGCAAAGGGGATGCGATGAGTCAAGTCACCACCGTGGTCCGTGGGCATTGCAGAGGAAAGTCGGAAAGCAAAAACGCACAGAACGCTGAGAGAACAATTCGTTGCTATGGATTGCGTGGCATGTACTCTGTACACTTGTTGCTACACTGCGGACCTGCGGTGCAACGCGAACCACGTTTCACCTGCGGCCCTTTGCCGAGGTCCCTTTCGTGTCGTGTTCTCTCGCCTGTCTCGGTCCCCAAATTGGACCTGCGTGTAGGGCAACGTGCATACATGTACCTTAGTACCTACCAGGCAGGAGAAGGCGACATGGGGAGGGCCAAGGGGGAGAACTTAGAAGGGTGAGCAGTGAGCAGTGAGCACTGAGAGGACGACAAGAATGCCGCCCATGTCAAGGGGAAAGGGGGTCCGTCCGACGGGAACAGAAGTTTGATGCAACCCTCGTAATAAGGAAATCTGCCGCGCGCTTCAACCTTGTTCTGGTTAATGGGTAAAAGTGGGCCGTCCCCTCTTCCAGTGCAACGTCCGATGGCCCTGACCAGGTCCACAAGCGGATCCTCGGCCGGAGACTGTTCCGACGTTGTCTTGATAAGCACGCTCGGGCATCTCGCTCCTCACTTGCTCCTCATTCTCTCTAATCAGATGCAGCAGCTGTCTATCGCATGACTCCACCGACGATGGAGCAAGGGAAGAGACTGGCCTGCATGTTCAACTTGTTGTTTATTTATTATTCATTACACGTAAGTGAACTATTCCCTGGATCGAGGTTTGCAGATCCCGTCTGAGACTACTCCGTACGGACTCACGGAGTTTTACAACTTACGAGTACGGAGTAGGGCTGGTCTACCGTGTACCTACATACACAGTACGACTCTTCAAAGCTCCGACGGGCGCTGCCTCTCTCTTTTTGTTCTTTCTTCTCATGAGCACACCGGGCTCTTACATACAACCAGAAGGGCATCCCGGTACCTACATGTCCACTGGTCCAGGACTCCAGGTCTCCCGGAATCCTGGCACCATGCATCCGGGCCCATACTCCGTATACATATGTAGGTACGGAGTACATACATACATACATACATACATACATACATACATACATACATACATACATACATACATACATACATACATACATACATACATACATGTCTACTCCGTACCTGGTACCTATCCTGGCAACTCATGGCCCATGGGTTGTTGGTCTAAGGGTACCGAGGACCGATGGACCGATCATGAGATTGAGGCGTTCGCAGCTAGCCCCTTGATTCTGGTCAGTGGTTGCGGTTTGGGCAGGAAACCAAGTCGCCAACGGTGCATCACTGCATTCTGTTCTTGCCGATTAAATTCTTGTCTAGCTTCAAGCATTGTACCAATTGGTACAGTTTCCTACAAAACAAACGTCTACCCGCTACCGTTCTACGACTACGCCTTGCTGTATTTCATACCTCTAAGCACTGAGCAGGGCATCCAACTTCCAAGGAAGTTGGTTCATTCACTATTCAGCTAGATACTGATAGGTTTGTACATACATATATATATATGATATGTTTGCGCCCGTTGCGCGCGAACCCGTCGGCCCGCCGCCCGCCTGGTCCCCTCGGCTATCGCTAGACCATGTATTACCCGATTGTTGTCGAAGAAAGTGGCCGTTGCAGGACTTGGCCCCCAAACTCCAAAAGCCGCCTACAAGCTATCGTCACTGCCACAATCAGTACATAGCCAACAACTACTTCCTATATACTTGATACGTCGATTCGTGTAAAGTTTGCATGAGCAGCTGTTGCTAGGGCCCCTAGGGGTACCAGGCCGGGGGAAAACAATGTTAGTTTTATTCCTAGGACCTAGGATGCCGGACTGAGGACTCCAGTGGCCCTGCATCCTGACACCTGTTATTAGTCAATTTGCTTCGATGAGAATTCGCCGTTCGGAATGCGTTCAAGTGAGCATGGCGCATGCTGCTCGAGCAATAGTAATACGGTCTGCAGATAGAACGGATAGGGCATTTACTAATTATACTGGACGTGACTCATGGCCTATCATCCCAATGATATGCATTCCTGCTTTGGTCAAGCACAATCATGGTGGCTCTCGACTGACGCGAGCGAGAGATGCTTCCCCTTTTCCCCAGATGATGACCACTACATGGCTCCGAATCCTACCTGCGCCGGTTTCCAACATTCCGGCCCGGTTCTCATGCAAAAATAGCCAAGCCAATCACTTCGTTCGGGTAGTCCAGCATGAGGACCCCTACGGCGTGCAGCTCTACGTGAATATGGCGTCTCCAAGCCATTTTTTGAACGCGCCTGTCTAGCCAGGATTGTGGCGTCGGCTCCGGGCGCGTCAATGTAACAACATGACTGACATTAGGTACCTATGTATGGCCTTCCTCGGATGAGTCAACACGCTGGAGCCTGGAGCCTGGAGCCTGGCTGAGGCTGGCACTGCCCATGATCAAAATATCCGTTGCCAATTGGAGTCTTGGACCTTGTCAAGGTTTGGCTTCTAGCAGAGCCATTCTCTGTGGCGTCGCTACGAAAGCCGCAAGAGGGAGAGGCTGTTGCCAAAACGGAGGACAGCCTTTCGAATAGACCTTCCTGGTCAGCCGATGAGAGAAGTAGGGACTAGGTAGTGTAGTGCAGTACATGCAGACGCATCTCCAGCAACATCTTGATGATCAATGGAATGGGCCACTATTCTCACATGACGAACCAGGTAGGCAGATGTCAACTTTCTATTTCTCATTCAACGAATAAAGAACAAGACCGCCCCGTCGCCCGAAAATGAAGCTAAAATAGGCGGCATCACGATGCTCTTCTCAGCTCTTCTCAGTTCTGATGTCTGAACTTTGAAGAAAGGAGCTTAGAGAAATCCTGCGATCCTGTGGAAAGCAAGTATATTTAGCACCCTTCTGCCTACATACTAGGTACCTATGATACACATATGTACATGTCATGTCACTGGTCAGGTCAGCCTACCTATCCGGTCTGTCATGTTTATTTTCGGTACAGCCACCCCTGCTCATCCCGTCTTACCGCTTCCGCTCCCGAGTCCCATGGGCCATCGTCAACGACCCCAGACCCCAGGGCCCAGGCTGTAGAAACAGAACTGAATGCACGCATAACATCTCCTGTAGGCTGTACAGTGTACCTAATAAGGCTGTCAGCCGCCCCACCTCTGAAGATCTACCAGGTAGGTAGGAGGTACCTACCTACCTCCTTAGGTACCTAGGTACCTAGGTAGCAAGAATGACACATCTTTATTTGCTAAACACCCCATGCTGTCGCGTGCGCCTTGCACACTGCATGAAGAAATCTGCTGCGTGCATAGGTAGGCTGGCTCCCCCACTTCAAGCTTGCCGTCGCGGCAGATTTTTATGGCAGGAAGTCATTGTGAACGAGGAACATATTGCGATGAGGGGGGAGGGGGGGTACATACGGAGTACACGCAGGAATGGGTAGCCCGTAGCCTGCAGGAGGAGGGGGTAGGGGGTGTAGATAGGCTGTTGCGTGTGTATGTAGGTACATCGTGTAAACATTATCTTTATATATACCTACCTAGGTAGCCGCGTAGACGATGTAGACGATGTAGACGGGTCACGGCCCACGGGTCAGACAGTCATAATCATGACGATGATAAATGCGGAGGAATACATACCTTTGTCCTTCTCCGTAGGTAGTTATCAGTCTAGCCAAGTGGCGAGATCCGTGGGCACTGGGGCTTGAAGCTTCTGTGTAACAGAGTTGACGGTTCTCGCGTCGAGCAGCCCAAAACTTTAACTAAAATAAGTGCTTGTAAGTTGTGTTTCAATGGATCGCGCTATCCAGGAGGAGAATAGGAGCGGGAGCTGCATAGAGGACGGCCGCAGCAGTGGGTGGTTGTAGTAGGAAGGAAAGCGTGGTTGGCTGTTGACTGTTCTTCAACTTTTCAAGGACATGCGACATGCCACATGGTGTGTCATGTGAAAGATTTAGGTATGGAAGGGTGTGCAAGGAACACTGCATGAAGTATTGAAGACATTATGTAAATTTGTGACATAAATAAATGCTTGGTAAAGAACAGGGGAGGATATGGTATCATATGGATTATGGATAATGGACGGCCATGGAGAAAATTGACCTGTGGTTCGGATAGATATTAAGGAGTCAAGGACCGTGACACCGATGCACATCACGTAGGAGGTGTGCAGAAAGACAGAATGAAATGAATTGTACAGTAGGTAGAGCAATATCAGTAATAAGTATCTGATTTGTATAACACAGCCTCACAGGCATGTTACGCAGCATGTGATATACACACGACTCACGAGATAGATGATAGAATCACACTGCACACTGCACAGTGGCTTTACAGATCTGAGATGAATCAGATATACAACACAGACTTCAGAGTACAGAAGTGACCATTTTGGAGTGACGTACCTCGTGATCTAAGATCTTGGGCGACAAACAACATTTCATGTAGGAAAAACGGCCAACATGAACTAAAAAAGCTAGATACAGATAACAGCCACCGGTGAAGCAAACTGCCAAACACACAGTTAGGTTAGGTATATACAGCACACTGCACAGGCATGGACATGAAGCCACAAGACAAACAAAGCATAGGTACGCACAGTGACTCAGTAGAGATAGGTCATATATGAACAGACGTAGACATAGACTGAGCACGGCATCCATGATACCAAAAGACCCCGAACCGTGAACACATCACGTATGCAAACCTGGTATGTATACTCTATAAAACGTATGATAGAAATACACGATAATATACGTATGTACACCCAATCACGATCCTCCTCCGACCACTGAAAAGGTAGCCAATCCACCCCCTCGTGCTAACCCAATTCTCGTCTCTTTCAAAGTTCCCATCCCCTTTCCATTCCATCCTCTTCCCATCACTTTTTATCCCTTACCACCCAACCTGTAGGCTATGAGCCCACGTAGCGCCTCCAGACTAACCGGAATCCCTTCCTCATCAAAACGAGCCCAAGACGAAGCAGGACAAGACCTGACTGGCAACACCTAACCTAAGGTAAATAAACCAGATCGATGGGAAACAAAGGGGGCCATCTTCACCCATCGTACGGTGTACCCCCCTTAGCTAGCATCCCGGGCCCCGATTCCTAATGTCATGCGCATCCCGCATCCCATATCCCCCTTTGGGCCTTGACTCTTGAGGGCCTGAGGCTTGCTCCCTCATCTGGGTACTTGACGACAAAATAGAAACAGAAACACAGAAACACAGAAACAGCACAGGCAGACAAGACAAATGGCACACACAGACAGTAAGCAAAAGTGAGAAGTTAGAACTAGTGTAAAACATAAAACACCTCCTCGCAAAAAAAAAAAAAAAACCCTCCAAGTCCTTCAATCGAATTGAATCAGAAAATATGTTGATGATAACAAGAACGAACGTACAAAGGGTGGGGGGAGGCGAATATGAGCATGATCAAACGCCACAAAACTCCTTTCTTCCGTAATCCTGCCTACGAATGGACGCCTTTCCTTTCATTTCCTTTCCATTCCTTTCTGTCCCTTTCTGTCCCTATCCATCCATTTTTTTCTCCTAAGCGGCTCCTTTGGTTTTTTTTTTTGGGGGGGTTTTTTTTTTTTTCTGTAGGTGGCTTCCCGAGTTTTGATCGACCGAAGAATGAACAGGAGAACGAACAACGAATGAATGGATGAATGGATGGATGGATGAATGAATGAATAAAAAAAGAATGCATCAAGTCATGTCTAGAAAACAAATCGACAAGGCTGGAAAGACCGACCGACCGACCGACCCTGACGGTCCCTGAGGGAGAAAAGAAAATGAAAGAAGATAAGATTGGAAAACCGGGAAAACTGTGTAAGTAACTACATAATAAGAATGGGGATACAGAGAAAAACTTGCGCGCCGACAAAAAACACAGCCGCTGTTGCCGCGCTTTAATGACGAGTGACGAGTCATGGCGGCGGCGGGGAGAAAACAACAGGCAGACCAAAAGAAAGCACCCTTTCAGATTGAACAACGACAACAGTGACGCAGGCGGGCTCCTGCTCTGTCTGGGAGCCCTCAAAGGATAGTGCACTGTAATTTCCCTCCTTCTTCTTTTTTTTTCTTCCAAGCCCAGACTCCAGATATGTGAAAACAAAAACAGGGCAATGGACTCAGGCCAGAGTCAAAAAAGGACTTTTGCGTGAAGTGGCGAGCCGCGGGGGAAAGCAGCAGAAATAAAGAAAAGACTGTCGGACGGAGAAGGGACATCCATTCGTATTCAGGTCCAGACACACTCTTTTGGCCTTGCCGCCAACGTCGTGTCTCCTTCCAGTAAGATATGTGCGGAGAGAGAGATCACGAAAGAGATGGTCTTTCACGAGCTACCGAACAATGACGATAGATTCCCAGCCACTGGGTCCCATCAAATCCATGTCATGCTTTTCTTCGTTGTCTGCCCTTCTTCATGCATTCATTCCGCCTTTGCAGCCGGTTGTTGTCCCGTTCTCTTTCTCTATTTGGTAATTTGTGTGGATTCTTGTCCCATTCATAGGGCATGGGCCTCTTCTCTCGGCTCGCCTGTTGTGTATTTGCTCCGCTCAAACAATCGAATAAAACAAACGTCCGGCAAACATGACGTGTTCGCCTTTGGGTCCCTCAAGGGAGTCCGAATGCTCCTTGTAGTCGTTATGAAAACAGCAGACCATGCCATTTCTGTTTTCCATTTGATAAACTCTTCACCAGACTTCATGCGAAGCCGTGCAGCGAGACAGTGCGAAATTTTCTTTCTCGGCTTGAGAGTCACGCGATTGTTCATTCGTGAATTTACATGTTAGGCATGCCTTGCGAGTTCTGATCGACAACGTTATCAGATAAATTGATAAGTAGTTGTGCTAGGCATCGCTTGGTCGCGGCGTCGTCTCTCAAGACCGAAGAGAATGTGGCATCGCGAAGTGGTTCAGGTAGGCATTGTCGCAGGGCCTCGCGAGCGCGAGCATTGTCGCTGAGTCTACATTCAATCGCCCAAGTTAGCGACCCGCAGGATCCTGATTGAAAACGAGACAATCGCACTGATGGTATATGCGATCACATGGAATTGATTTCTGGCCGGGTAAACAAGCCTCACTGCTGCCAAACTCACCTGAGAAAACAGCGCACGACATGCTTGAGAAGTCTGGCGGTCTGCGACTCCACGAGCTGAGCGACCATATTGCTCAGCACGGTCCCGACTGCATAAAACCGCTCATACGTGGCGCAGATGTAGTTGAGTCCGTTATCATCCAACAAAATCTTCTGCACGATGAATATGGCGACAGTCTTGCTAAGCTCAGAGCCAGTCTCCATAATGCGAAGGCACAGAGGTATTATCTCTGTGGTGAGAAGAAAGTTGATGACATCGGACGAATCATTCTTGACCAAGGCGCCAATGACACCAAGACTCGTGAGCCGCAGATACTCGAATGGCCTCGATTTCGACGTCGTATTGAGAAAAGGATACAGGAAGAGCGGAATATGGGCTAGGGCGCGCATCGTTAGTCACATCGTATCTGACTTGACTGCCGCGAGAAAAGAGAGAGAAAAGCCATACCATTGAGGAACAGCGTTCGGGTTTCGTTGTGCGATGCCACACACTGCAGCAATGCCAAAGCATTGCAGACTCGGTTTGATGCAGCGGCCGTCAACTGCGAGGGGTTGAGCAGGGTGTAGACGGAGATGATTTCCTGCAACAGAGACGTCATGACACCTAGCGCACAGAGAGTAGACAGATTAGCAAGTACTCTTGTCCAGAGCATGCCTCGCACTCCTCTTCCCTTCCGCGACCCGAGAATACGTACCGAAGGAATGCCACAGAATGAGCGCCAACTCGGGAACCTGTTCTCGCTTCTTACTGAGTTCCAGCAAAGCAGCTTCTCTCGTCTTTTCGTTGAGCAGATCTGCAATATAAGCCATGGTCCGCCTGTTGTCCTCCGAAATATGATCATGGCCTGAATCTTGCACGTGATTTCCGCCCAAGGTATTGCCGGCTACCGGAGCGGCGTGACTCCCAGCCATGCGGTTGAAATGTTGATGTTGCTGTGTCTGCTGAGAAGCCTGCTGCTGCTGCTGTTGTTGTTGTTGCTGCTGTTGTTGTTGTTGCTGTTGTTGCTGCTGCTGCTGCTGCTGCTGTTGTTGTTGTTGTTGTTGCTGTTGTTGTTGCTGCTGTTGCTGCTGCTGCTGCTGCTGCTGCTGCTGCTGCTGCTGGGCAGCCTGTTGAGCAGCCTGCTGTGCCTGCTGTGCCTGCTGTGCCTGCTGTGCTTGCTGCTGCTGCTGAGCCACAGACACATGATTCTGCTGATGATGAGATGCTTGCTGGTGCATCCAATTATGGGCATCACCTTGAGGGTTGTACTGGTGATGCCCGTAGACATGTGCAGAAGGCATCATGATGGGCAATCAGACAGCGAAATCGGCGGGCAGTGCAGCGTCCTTTTTTCTCAATCAATGTCCTGGTCCCAGATCAGATAATTCATATGTTATAATGCTCGTGAGGGATCTTCGATGGTCGACCGGATAGCGGTTGGGCGAGAATCGGAGCCTATGTCGTATGGACGCTGAGTTTTCCGAGGGATAGCCTTGGGCAGAAAGCCGTTGGCGGAAAGCTGAGCAACCGTTGCGGCGCTGCGTTTAAGGTCCCTATCGTATGGGCAAGATGGTTGAAAATTAGATCGCACAGGCCCCGCGGTATCGCGTTTCCTCCACGAAATCCACGGGCGATGTTTGTGTGCGGAAGCGAGGGCGGGAAGCGGCTTCTCGAGAGCGGAGGAAGTTGAAGAGTCACGATGGCCCAAGGTTCAATGCGCGTAGGTGTCGGCCACGGGAGCAGGACGTGGCGCAAAGAGCAGGTTCGGAGATGCCTTCGCTTGCAGTTGATGAGAAGGACCGCTATGCGAGAGCGCAGAGCAGTTGTCGGTCGCAGGCTCGTATGGACGATGCGACGAGGCTTTGGTGATGGCCGTGTCGGTTGGTGGTGGTCGGGTTTGAGATGGTTGTGGCTGTGAGTGCACAAGTCGGACTTGTGTGGTGGATGGTGGCTGCCTCCGCTCGGAGTCCGCACGGCCAAACACCGCGGCCAGCCAATGAGCGTCCACAAACTGCCCGCAATCCGTCAGCCTCGCTGGCCGGCGTCATGGAACTTGGAAGGCACCGCCGTTGACGTGTTCGACTACACAACTTGATGAGCTTACCCTAGACGGCGCTGTAGTTTTTTGAGGCGCCTGTAGACTACGTCGCCAATTGCCGCAGACTGTTTGCAAAGTGGAGTCGACATTAGGTCTAAGGTACCTACCTACCTAGGAAGGTACCTAGGTACCTATGTTGTATGTACATACCTTAGGTACTTTTTGCCGCTACATAGGTAGGTACCTAAGGTATCCTGCAGGCTGCACCACCGAGTTCCAACTGCACTACTCCGTATAATGTACAGCAATGAGCATCATGACGTTCCCGTGGTGTCTCATTCTGCCAAAAAGAAAAGAGAGAGGCACTTTGATGCAAAGCCACACTCATCGCGTCATTCATCACATAGCTATCCATCACATCTCCATGTGACAATACTCAACGCTTTTGAGGCAACTTTTCGCCACGATTTTGCACCACCAGCACTGCACTGGATGATACCACCCGTGAAGTCTTATCCTTTCTCTCTTTTTCTCTCTCCTAAGAAACAAGTTCACTCTTGTAAAAAGCCACACTTATCGCGTCATCTTCATTACGTAGCTACCTCTCATCTCCTATGTGACAATGATAAATGCTTCCTACACGTAAACACAAGTTCACAACAACCAACTCAATTCTAAAAAACACAGAAAAACAGAGAAAAGGTCATAAGTCAAAAAAACCGAAATCATCATGTCCCCGCGCTGGCTTACTTGCTTACTTGCTTCCTGTACTTGTGCTCGTGGAAAAACCCCCCCTATGAAGAAAAGGGAAAGACAAAAAGCCCCCCTCCCCCACCGCCACCGCCACCGCCAGAGAAGAAACGAAAGAAGCAATGACTACCTAGTGCGGAATTGATGCATTGAAACAAAGAAAGGAATAATAAATAGAAACAGATGACATGAGGAGAACACAAAAACAGATGGATTTGAAAGAAAAAAAAGTGACTAACCACAGATGCAAGAAAGCAAAAACAAAGTCGGTAACGCTATACATGCCGTGTATGAATATGCTGATGCCCTTTTTCTTTCAATGAAAAACGCGTTCGTCAGTGAAGTCCAGCTTGGTACACTGTGCCCTCCATTCCCTCTCTTCCCGCTCTTGTCACCTTCTCACCCGGTCACCCGGTCACTCGAATTGCTTCGGCTTCATACCCTCAAAGCCTCGCCATCCTTGAAGAAGCACAGGGACAACAAAGGCCCCTTTGCCGCAGAGAAGAGGAAAGGAGCAAGCAAGCAAGCAAGCAAACAAGCAAGCAAGCAAGGAAAGCGGCTGAAAGGGGCCCACCGATGCGATGCGATGCTGGTTGGCAAATCCGCGCAGCGCGAAACAACAAAGAGGCAGGCCCTACTAAAGTCGCAGGTCCCTCAAGATTTGGTCCGCCATATTCTTAAACTGCCACGTGTTCCCCGTCATTCTCTTAAACTGAATCCCATGCAGCGACAGCAACGGAACCTTGACGATGAAAATCTCAAACTCTAGAATCATACTCTCTCCCAAGTCGCTCTGCACCTGCGTGCTCGTCTCCCCAGGGACTCGTCTATTAGTGCCTCCATGGCGGCGAGGGATGCTATCCACCGACGTTTCCGAATTGGAGTAGCTTCGGTCACGGTCACGCTCTGTACGATCACGATCTGATCGGGCAGGCGTGCGAGGGGCCGTCGTCGGTTGGCGTTGCTGCTCGCGCTCAAAATCCCGCAATTCATCTCGGTCGTCGTTGCGCATTAAGCCGCCGAGGCTGAAGCGGCGGCGATGGCCGGGGCTCATGGGGAGGTCTTGGACTTTGTTGAGGTCAATGCTTGGGGTGTGCCGGCAGGCGAAGCCGCCTTTAATTTCGGTGAAGTCGACATTGAGTTGTTTGAGGACTCGTCTGATGTCGCTGCGGATGGCGGGCACCGACCTGCCAGACGTTGTCGAGACACTGAAAAGGCCCTTAAGGAAAACAGGTTTCGCTAGTTCGGCGCTGTCTAGACGATCTGTTGAGACTCCGCTGTGTTCTGGCTCGAGATCTGTTTCTTCGGGAACGCCTGCTTCCGGCATATTCTCCCGCTTCATACGGCGCCGTTGGATACTCTCGCGGCGGGCATGACCAAGCGACTTTGTTCGCATGGAAACCGAACGGGAGTGGCCGTGTCCCCTTTGTGATAATCCTTGTTGGTCATTCGACACTGATTGTTCCGACTCGCTCGTTGGCGCCAGCTCTTTGAGCGCTCGACCACCATCGCGATGACGCATGCCGGCAGAGTTGACACTCGTGGATCGGCCGAGGCCGGACTTGCGGGATTCTCTCATTCCGGGTTGAGCACTCATCGGAGGGCTGAGAAGGCCGCTATGGTGAGGCTGGCTGCTGCCCGATCGAGCGGTGGGTACAGAGACCTCGTCTCGATCTCTCCTGCCGCGCCGAATGCTGAAGCTCTTCTTAGGCGTTGACGGCGTACCGGTGGTTGTCGGATCAGAAGGTGAGTGAACTTGGACCATGGGAGGATGAGATCTGTCCTTATCCAGGCGCTCGGGCTCCCTACGCTTACGAGTGCTGAACCTCCGTAGTAAACCTGCAGCAGCGCCCTCTTTCCTCTGCAGCTGTTCCACCTTGGTCTCGGGTGGCGGCGGCGCAGTCGGCACTTGAGGTCTCGCTAACTCTGGTGCATCATCTTCGCCGTGTGTGCGGGCTCGAGGCCGTGACCGACCACCTGTAGGTTTTTCGCCAGGCATTTCGAAAGCTGATGCGTTGGTATGGGCAGCTTGTGGAGCAGCCAGCTCAGGCACGGCTTCAACCACCGGTTCACGATCACGCCCACGAAGACGTTCTTTCTCTCTTTCCTTTTCTTTCTCTCTTTCCCGTTCTCTCTCTCTTTCCCGTTCTCTCTCTCTTTCCCGTTCTCTCTCTCTTTCTCGAATCTTGTCCTTTTCACGTGATGAACCCGCGGATGTAGGTGCAGGGACCACCATGGCAGGATCCCGTTCATGCTTCTCCTTGACAAGATAATAGATGGAAAGCAGTGGACTAAATGCATACATGGGATCATGTCCCAGCTGCAGCGTATCAGTGCTCGGGCCTGTCAAGGTGTCTCTGCTGTTAGAAGAGTTGCGCCTCTTGTAAAAGTCGAAGCCAAACCCTCGTTTCTTTTCGGTCTCTTTGGCGGGGGCAGGGAGCTCTCGTTCACGCTGATACAGCTTGACGGCCTGCTGGTAGTCCTCTGATTCGATGATCCTAGTGAGTTGGGCTCTGATGGCTTCTGGAGACCCAAAATTAAATCCTTGCATGGCATGGATAACGTCCGCGTCTAGAGGATGGTCCAGGGGTTCGCGAATGGGAAGGTGATTTTCCGGGGCGCTATTGTAACCCTTCAACATCCACGGATGGTTCATCACTTCCTGCATGGTGGCCCGCTGCTTTGGATCGGTCACGAGCATTCGAGAAAGAAGTTGTTTGCATTCTATGGCAGCAGGCATTAGTTGGTTTCATTGTGGTGTTGCCTTGACGATACATTGTACATGAAAGCAACAACAGAAGATCAAGATTGAAGAGGAAAAAGAAAAGGGCCACGATTACTCACCACTTGAAAGCCAGCTAGGATAATCAACCAAGCCTTTCTTGATCTTGGCATGAAGAGCAGGCATACTCTGGTCGTCGAAAGGAACCTTACCACAAACGAGAACGTAGAGAACAATGCCAAAACTCCATATATCAACCTCGGGTCCGGTATATGCCCTGGCCTGTAGCAATTCCGGAGCAGCAAAGTAAAGACTGCCGCAAAATGTCTTCAAGTGTCCGCGCGGAGAAAATAGGTTGCTAAGACCGAAATCAATGATCTTGATGTCGCCAGTCTTGCTAATGAGAATATTCTCGATCTTGAGGTCGCGATGGACGATGCTGTTCCGGTGGCAGTAGTCTAGCGCGCTCGCAATTTGACGACTAAACTTCCGGGCTTGTTTCTCCTTGAGTTTTCCATGAGAGATGATGTAATCGAGCATCTGGCCCCCGTTGACGTACTCGAAGAGCATGTACCAATGGTAGTTGGTGCGCACGACATCTCGCATGCCGCAAATGTGGGGGTGGTTCAGGAGGGTAACGATGGCTGCCTCGCGCGCTGTTCGTATTTCTTTGGATTGATCGGCTCGTTCCTTGTCTGCGCGAGTCTGGTGTTCTTCCGTCGAGCCGCGGGGTACAATCTTGCAAGCAACCTGTCAAGCGAGCAAATTGGAACTACGTCAGCGGTGCATGGGCAATGTAGAAGGGTGATTGATCTGTAATTCAGCACAGGTTGCCCACCAGACAGTGGCTTGTGAGGCAATGAAGTGGCACAGATGTACAATCATTGTTCTCGGGAATGGCCGTCAAGACGAAGAAAACAAGGACGAAGAGGAGGGAGGGAGGAAACAGAAAAGAATGGCACAAACCTGTTCACTGCCATCTTCTTTGCGAGCCAGCTTCACCTTGCCCATACTGCCTGCACCTATGGTCTTGCCGAGAATCCATTTGCCAGACTGAGTAGGAATGGTGGTGCGTGATCTCGTCTGCTTGCTGGCTGGCTGCGGGGTAGGATGAGCATCTTGAGGAGCACCGTGAGATGCGGGCGCGACAGAGGGACTGCCATTGATGGTGGTGACGGCCGAAGGACTCATGTCGACTACGGGATGAAGTTGACGATGATTCCGTTGGGAAGACAAGCGGGCGACAATCTTGGATTGGAGCGATTGGGCGGTGGACGAGGGGCCAGTCGAGGACTCGGCGACGGCGGCGGCGGCGCCCCTTGTCGTCGAAGAGCACGGGGTGCGACCTCTGCGGGAGAAGCGCGTGGATTGCGAAGAAGATGCTAGGCGCGAAGCCTCGTGATCATGATGGGGCAGGATCTCCTGGATAGGGCGAGAGGCAGCGGGCGTGGTGTCGGCCTTTGAAGCGGATGGGCGGCGGTTGTGGTGACGCTGTTGTTGTTGCTGCTGCTGCTGCTGTTGCTGCTGCTGTTGTTGCAGGTGCTGTGGGAGCAGCCGTTTGAGATGAGAACTGGAGGCGAGGGTTTTGGGGGCCCCTTGGGGAGGATTTTGGGGGGTTTCGGGGCCTTGATGTGCGTTGGCTCGGGCGTTGGGCGATGGGCCGGTGGAGCCGCTCGCAAGTGACTGGCGAGTCTGGCGACTGAACGGGGCTCGCCGCAGGGGCTGAACCGTCGATGAGCTGCGTCCACTGCGTCCACTGCGCCCACTGCGCCCACTGGCCGGTGCGGCAACGCCGGCAACTGTCTGCCCTCCAACCGGCAACGATGGCCGACTGTTTGTCGCGCGATCACGTTGAGGTGGTGTCGAGTGCTGGGCACGACCGTGGACAGCTCCGGACACGCCGGCCTTGATGGAAATCAGGGAGATGAGCGACTTGATGGACGGTGGCCGATACGTCGTCGCAGATGAAGTCTCACTCTGCCGTCGACGTTGAAGACGATGGCGGTGGTGATGGTGCTCGGTGGGGGCTTGGCGTGTGGCCATCATGGCTGCTGGGCCTGTCTTCTAAGTTCTCACCGATGCGACCAGGCAAAGGCCACTCGACTCATGTGTTCTTTCAACTTTGCCTTGGGCTGGGCAGCTTGGGCAGAGATGGCCGATGCACGCGCTGCGGTTGGGACGCAGTACACGCAGCGGCAGCCGCAAGAACGAAGACGAGGAAATGAGTACCAGAGGGCTTGACAGACGACAGGCGTGACAGGCGTGACGGACGTGGCAGACGTGACGGACGAGAACTTCAAGATTGGAAAAAAGGTCACAGCTCTGTAAGCACTCTCGAGTCTCACCGCAAAGAAGCCCTTATCCGGACCGGGCGACGAAAAGAGCTGCGAGGTCATGCGTCGTGTAATTTGCTCTCCGCAACCAAAGCGCTGCGGTTGCATCCACGGGCTGCCCACCGCAGTCCGCCACACGGCACGGTTGGGTACCGGGACGACTGCAGGGTTCTCTTTCTGGATAGGTGATATTCTGCCTGAGAGATTGACACCATCTCTGGGAATAAAACGCAGAATAAGAAATTAGACGCTGTTCAAGGCTCTGCTGTGATGAACAGTCACCAATCAGCCTTTGGGCGGCAGCACAGGCTTGTATATGTATATGTTATATATTCGCTCACCAGGTACCTCTGAAACTCGATGCGCACGACATCGAGTCATCGACACAATGTAAGATAGACAGATAGACGCAACATGCATGAGAAATACGGAGCACATGCGAGGCGGCAGCTGAATGCAACGAAACTCCTCGACGGATGCAGCGTCTCGGTATCCACCAGGCTGCGCCGGCCAAGGCACAGCTTACTTTGTGACTCGTGAGAGAGCAGCTTTGTCTCGCCCATCTCCCGGACTGCATTGTTACTGACATCAGTGGCTTGGCTGTCCTGACTCCTTTGTCTTCGGATTTCCCGGCCATGACTGGCCAATGCGGAAATATTTTGATTTCTGGAGCGATTTCCTCGCACAAGCACAGGGCAGCGAAGGAGACTCGAGAGACGCAATTCCGAGCGGTTCCCTCGTCCTCCGGTGCCTTGCGACAAAAAAGAATGACTTCGAGGGACTCAAGTTGGGCTGATTTCTTGCAAATCTCCGTCGCGCCATCGAAATGGTAACTGGTAAGACATTGTAAGTTAGAGTCGCACGGCGAAGATGAGGGGCGTTTCGATGTCACTGCCACAGCCTAGGTATATGGTATCACAAACGGTTGCACGTCTAGACCCCTATGTAGGCTTACAATAACGAAACACGTGCTCCCCTGCAGGACTGTATGTACATCGAGACAGGACTCACAGGAGCCTTTCCTCTTTATGTATGTCATGTATTTACCATATACTGTCTAGACTCTAGACTCTTATAGAGACCATTCAAAGCATGCTCCTAGAAGCTCGGTCGATCATGACTAAGCTACCTAGTATCTCCAGAGTCCAAAGCAATCCGCACTTTCATGGTCAATCAAACTGCGAGGCGCTCTTTAACAGTCGCTGTGATCACGCAATGAAGCACGCAGCTAGTGGTCAGACGGCTCCTTTTCAACTAGTATATGTCCGCAGACAACTGGAAGGAAAGTGAGTGCGCGAGCCTCTTCCGCGCCTCAGCAGACGCGTAGAGTATGATCACAAACTCCCACGCCAGGAACGCTGTCAACACTCGTAGCTACCTCATGTATGATACTGTGCTCATCGCGTGATTACAGCCACTGAAAGGCGCGTCGTACAGCTATTTTGTACCATTAGAGCGTGCGAATGCTTAGAAGACAGTCTGAGCTTCATCGCGATGGCTTAGGTTTCTGAGGCCATGGTCTGAAGGGCCCCCGGAGACAGTATATCCTTCACAATTAGTGTAGCTAAGCCTTTACAATTAGATGATTGCCATTGTAGAGAGGTGGTTCAGGTCGGCTTGACTCTTGAGGTTCCGGAGCGGCCATTATATAAAGGCTTGCTGCAGTAGATTCGCTGTTCGGGCCTATTCTGCGTCCGTCGTTTCTCGAGTGCAATCTAGCATCACCAATGAGACCCGTAATATATTGCGAAATGTATCGAGGGTCGCAAACTTTGAGATGTGCCTTTTGACAGGAGAATTTGAGGGGGTTGTTCACTCTTGCACTGGCCTTGGACAGTTTCGCTTTCCTTTACCAGGTACATATCCCATTCCCAGCCTTCGCACTAATGTTGATGCGCGTCCCGTGCGCCATTCTTCACCGCCTGCCTAACTTGGATGTACGTAGGTACCTACCTAGACATGGCCGCCGAGCCAGGTACCTACCTGGATGTATCCATTGACTTTCAAGTTTCGGTACAGTACGGACTACGGAGTAGGTATTCGTCGCTCATCTGTCCAGCTCCTTGCTACAAACTCCCGTACATACTTGGACCAGTTGCGACATTCAAGCAACTAGACAACATGTCGCAACCGTTGAAGAAACCCATAAAAGTTTCATGACAATAATTGACCGGCGTCATGTCATACAAGCGATCACGGTCGACGTTCGAGGCGGACGTCCATGCTCCCTACGCTCTCTTCGGCACACCCTTGCCTGACGAAACTGACGCTCGCGATGATGGCTCCTATCTTCCTGTATGGAAGCAGGAAGTGAGGGATGAGAAGGGAAGAAGACGTCTCCATGGCGCATTCACAGGAGGCTGGAGCGCGGGGTATGTCTTTCCGTCATGGAACATTGCGTGTTCGGAATCGACTTTAGGGGCCTGGATACTGATGCGTACGCAGTTACTTCAACACCGTGGGCTCCAAGGAAGGCTGGACACCATCGACGTTCGTATCGAGTCGCACGAACAAACAGAAAGATGACACGACACCAGCGACAATACAGCAGCGGGCAGAAGAGTACATGGACGAGGAAGATCTGGCGGATGCAGCTGAAGCACAGACATTGCAAATAAGAGGAACATTTGCCGGCTTAGGGGCGTCAACGACGCATGACGACATGCGCGCCAGCAGCATGATGGGCCTATTCAGAGTCTCTGGCGATACGAAAGGTCTGCAGCTGCTACGGAAAATGGGCTGGAAAGACGGGCAAGGCATTGGCCCAAAGGTACGGCGCAATGCGCGCTTGGGGCTCAGTAACAATGCGTCTGAATCGGAAGCCACGACGTACATGTTTGCGCCGGACGATTCACAAGTAGTTCACTTCACCGCCAAGACGGACAGGAAAGGACTCGGGCATCAAGGAGAATCGAAACTGCAAGGCCTAACAAGGAAAGCGGATTCTGACAAGGATGATTCAGACAACGAAGATTACAGCATACAAAAACAAGGCAACGGCCTTTCGTTGTTTGACAATGATAAGAAGAAGACCAAGCCCAGGACCGGTGCCTTTGGAGTGGGCGTTCTGAATGATACCGGCTCGGATGAAGAGGACCCTTATGAGATGGGTCCTAAGATTCGATACAATCGTGTGATGGGCGGAGACAAGAAGAAGAACAAGAAAAAGGCCAAGGCGGCTATCAATCCGTCCTTACAGAAGGCGCCCGTGTTTCGTTCAAAAATGGCCAGATCTGGCGACAGTCTCCGCCGTTGCCATGATGGACGTCTCGCGCTCGATGGATTTGTTCTAGCCAAAGTCGTCGAGGATCTAGCGGCTCTCCTTACTCAATATGCGCCACCTTCCGTCCCCGATGGCTGGAATTCCTCTCGAGATACGTCCGCTAAAGATGGCCCTTCATCAACTTACACATCAACTGCGGATGCTGCCAAAGCATCAACTCTAGACCCGCGCTCTCGAGCCGCCCTTCTCGGCGAGAAGGCCCTTCCCGGCAAATCTGTATTTGACTTCCTCTCGACGGCAGCCAGGGATAAGCTAGCTGCCGTATCCGGCAACCCAAACTTACCCCCTGGACTGGGAGAACTCCCCGCAGGCCATACTCCCATCTCAGAGGATGAGAGGCGACAGGAACTCTGGAAACAAGTACCCAAACTTGATCAACAATCCGCAGCAGCAGCACTCTCTCGCAGTTCAGGCGGTCCCTACGCCGACGATGAGGCTAAGCGAGACCGATACAGGAAGTACCTCCTCTCGCAAGCCAATCCCGGACATCCCCTCCCGGACAAGTCTCCAAAGGCCACAGATGAGGAATATATACGTGAAGCCAATGAGTTTTACAACTGTGGCCGGATCTTCAAGCCCATGACCGGCTTCATGGCATCCAGATTCACGACCTCTAAGACCATACTCGATCCATCCACGGGGACCACCACTACCACCAACATCGATCGCAATCTGCAGGCCGGCTTGCTATCTACGCCGGAACCAAAGAGGATGGATCCCGCTGAAGAAGCTGCCAAGATGGGCATGTTTGGCACCATGACGCGCAGCGTTTCGGACTTTTATCCAACACGGTTGCTGTGCAAGCGCTTTAATGTGCGGGCACCCGTGTATTTGCATCCAGAGCATGAGGCAGACAATGGAGCCGCCGCGCCGGCAGCCTCACTGGTAGTGGCACTGGCAGGACAGGCTCAAGCTCAGGCTCAGGCTCAGGTGGCTGTATCTGCTTCGCGGTCGCAGCGGGAGCCTGTGGTGGTGAATCCGGAGGAGAATGAGGCTGTGGAAGGGAAGACGGCGAATGTGGATATTTTGAGGGCGATATTTGGGGATAGTGATGGTGAATGAAATGACCGGCACATACATGAATAGACAAAAGCTATTCTGAATGGAAAAGCGTAGTTGCTTTGCTACACATTTGATGTTTCCCTCTTCGTCATTTACTCTGTTTCTACTTTCGCTTCCTTTTTTTCTTCTTGCTGGCCCTCTTTTTCTTTTTTTTCTTTTTTTTTGGCTTCGTTTCTTGCGAACACTAATGCTCTTCGCCTTGTCGACTACACTGTTCATCGTTAACATGAGAACTTTTACCAAATAAGTTTGGTAAAGACGTGGCATCGTTTTCGCCGTTCGCCGTGGTTGGCGGCCTCGATGTTTCACTAATGAGCTGCAAAGTCAGAGAAATTGTGCCGGGGCAGAATATATATCAGTCGTTTCAGTATCAGTATTACAAAGATGTGTTTGAGAGCACACAAGACTAGGCCAAGCTAGAACTTCACTTTACGATGTTTCTAGAAAGTCTTGCGGGGGCGCATCATTTGACGACTACCTATGACTGCGATGTCTAAAACACGGTCTTCTTGCCATTGGTTCATAGGTGGCGCGGCACGGCAAAATACCGCTCTCTTACTGCTCGTCTTTACAGTACAGTAACTGAATAGAGTCATCCTGTCTCCAACAGGTATGGTGAGATGACGTCTTGGCTTCAATCTTCCACTAAATGATTATATTATCTCTTACCGTACCTAGGTACCCAGGTGATATTTATTTGCCAATGTCCGGCTCGACCTGGCTCTACTTCTTCGCGACTTTCTTCAAAGAATATCTTATATCATGTCTACAGTACGAGCAAACGAGCAGAGTCCACCACACACCGAGAACGTCCTGGTTGCTGGCTGCTGCAGAGGGCGCTCCCGTAAGCCTGGGTCGCCACGCAGTGAGTACATGATCATCATTCATCAAAATGGAGGCTAGTGTGCAACTTAGGCTGATGGACTCAGTGATGCCGATTCTGTTTTCTCTGAAGAGTTTGTGCCCCTCACGATCCAAAGACAGTGTTGCGTTCCTGACGCCCCGTCAGTCAAACTTCCACCGCCTCGCCTCCATTGCATCCAGTATCCTTGAGTACCGTCGCAGCCATGGCCGCACCTACCATAGCGATAGATTCGCGACCAACTATTTTCTTTCTAATTATTACCAGCAGCTAGAATCAGTGGAGTTGAGGTGATAATCACTCATCCGCATTATCCGCCGAATCACTTGCTAATGTGATGCTTGTTAGCCACCATTATTTGACGATCCTTTTTGACGACCAGTTATTCCTGGCACCGCTTGATAGACATAAGCTCCATGTAGGAAAATCCACTACGCTGGACGCTTTCGGGCGGATGAGATGTTATTTTGACAATTACTAAGATGGGCGAATGCTTTTTAGAGGGTGCTTGACATTGGTACAGGAACCGGTAGGCATCGACCCGTTACCCAGATTCGTCTACACCAGACCGTCGCTGACCAACTCAAGGTATCTGGGCCATGTATGTACGTGCTAAAGGAGACCGACACCACATATCGATATGCTCACAAAGTCGAACGGTGAATTTGCCGACCAGTTTCCAAACACGTCAGTCATTGGTACAGACCTCTCCCCGTGCCAGCCGCAGTGGATTCCACCAAACGTCCGCTTCGAAATAGACGACGCCACGCTGGAGTGGACTTGGAACGAACAACTTTTTTGACTTTACCCACATTCGATATATCGTTGGTGGTATTCAAGACTGGCCTTTAGAAGTTTAGATGTTGCGCGCCTGGAGGATGGGTAGAGACCGTTGAAATTGATCCGGAGTTTTGCAGCGATGACAGCACCGCCGAGCTGGAACCGGTTCTTGCCTCATTCGGAGAGCTATACCGAGAGGTTGGCAAAGTCTTGAAGAAGAAGAAGAAGAAGAAGTGAGATACGAAGCATATATAGCTAGCCCAGAACGCCGTAAACCCCCATTTCCAACCCAGTCCCCTTCTTGAACCTGATCGCAGGCCGTGTGCGCATGCCGTCGTGAAAGCCCAACATTGGGTAGGTACCTAGGTAGGTAAGTACCCATCGAAAATCCTTCCCTCTCTTCGTGGCATGCAATTGCAACCAACATCTTCTCGCAGCACTGTTTGACAGGTAGGTATTCCCTTTCCTATTCCCTCATTAGCTAATCACGTTCTTTCTTCTATCTCAACACCACCCCAAATTTCGAAAACATGGCCTCCCAAAGAAAATTAAAAAAAAAATCCAGAAAACAAAATCGCCTAGGGGTACCCGCTCGCCGACGGCCCCAAATTCCATATATCATCACAAATCAGATCCCCATGCTCATAATGCAGCAATTCCTTCGGTATAGCATCAAACATGGGCTGGTACGCATCAGAAAGCCCCCACGAATGCAAAAAGTCAGTCCATCGGACATGGAACGGCGGCGCGGGCTCAACCTCTGCCGTAGGCGGTGCAGGCTTGACGCCCCTCTCGGTGAAGCACCCGGCCACCTTCATCCACAGCGTCTTATCCTTGAGCTGGTGAATGGCAATGGCGTGTTGCCCGTGTAGCGCGTGCGACTGGGCGTAAGGGTGTGTATCCGTCCGGGCGTAGGCGGTTCCGTCGCCGCGCGCGTCGGTATCGTCGTAGTCGAATTTTTCTTGGCCGCTGAGGTTCACGAAATGGGCCCGCTCGTTGGCCTTGTGCATGAGGATACCGACGGCGGCGTCTTCGCCGGTGACAACCTGGTAGCGGTCCTGTAGTGTGACGAGAAGCTGGATCATGTCCCAGGTCATGGTGTACATGGATCCGTGGGCAAAGGTGTTGTAGCCGCTGTCGGAGAAGTACAGCTGCCCGATGACGGTGCGGTTTACGGAGGCGGCATAGGTCGAGCTGTGGCTGCTGCTGCTGCTGCTGCTGTTGTTGTTGTTGTTGTTGTTGTTGTTGTTGTTGTTAGAAAGCCTAGGGAGCAGATATCGCTGCCAGAACGCAGGCGCATTGAGCCACAAATCTGTGTCGAGCTTCGTGACGAATTCGTATCGCTGACCACTGCGCAGCAGCCACTGGTAGAACTCGAGCGTCTTGACTGTATTCGCGGTCACGTCGTCCTCGACCAGGTGATCCAGTACAATGATATCGCCAAAGGTCCGGTTCTCGTAGCGGACCGTCTCCATCCAGGCCGGCCCCGGGTTTGACACGACGAAGCGCGGCACAAAGGGCACATGTCGGAAGAGACGCATCCAGGTCGACCGGATCAGCATTCTTCGCTCGACGTCCTGAGCGGCGCAGATGACGGCAGCCAGCCAGGGTCGCGGAGGAGAGTCCGATTCATGATACGTTTTCGGCCGATGGGGCTGCAGAGGCGAGTCGGGAAAGGGAAGCAGCGTCTGCGGCGGGCGACGCAGGTCCGACGTGTCGTGATCGTGGACGATGGTCTCAATGGTCCAAGTCCGAGGCGCACGAGAGGGTAAAGCGCCGAGGTAGACGACCAGGCTGAGAGTGAAGCAGATGGCCAGAAGGGCCAGTCGGACATGACGCCGCGATATGCGCTGCTGGAGGGTCGACCTTGACCATGGCCGGGGAGGTGCAGGATCGTGCATTGGACGGGACAAGAGATAACACAGAGTCAATAGACTCAATACAA
Source organism: Claviceps sp. LM84 group G4 (assembly GCA_018360345.1). NCBI lineage: Eukaryota > Fungi > Ascomycota > Sordariomycetes > Hypocreales > Clavicipitaceae > Claviceps > Claviceps sp. LM84 group G4. The sequence continues at coordinate 99,259 of SRQH01000002.1, read as the reverse complement.
TGCCCGACGAGGTTTGGCGTCTGCATTGGGGTCACGGGCCAGGCTCTTTGTTTATTGTTTTTAATCAAATTATTTCCAACGATTGTTTATTTATTACCTCGAGAGTCTGTACGTACTTGCGTCTTAAAGTTCTACAGCTACTACATATGTACACTATTTACATACTCCGTACATACTTCCCCATCCCTTCGCTCTTCATTCCCCATCCATTCCCTTACGCAATCCCTATGCAATCCCCCAGCCATTCCCCGTTGTGCATTTCTCCATGCTTCATTCAACTCCAGCTCTGCCAGGTACAATTATGTACGTATGTAGGTACGTATGTAGGTATGTACATATGTACATACATAGGTACCTATGTACCTGGCATGGGTCCCCGTTCCCCGTGGGCCGTTCCCCGTTCCTCGTTCCAACTTCCCTGGCTTCCTCCCTCGCCCGAATTAGGTACATACGGAGTATGTACTCCACAGCCTACAAGGCCAAGGGGGAAAACTCAAAAGGTTCAGGCCGCGCCGTCGTCAATGCCATTCCCCAATGAAGATTGAGAACGCAGAGTCGTTGATGGGCCCGGATCTACGGAGTACATAGTCCGATGCCAATCCTTGAGCACTTCGCATCGATGAGCCAATTAGGAAAGCACGCGGAAATTCGGAATCCAACAGCCAAGGCCCGCCCTTCTTAGTCTTACCTAGCCTCGCCGAGCCTTGTTTAAAAAGTTGTTTTCCTGTCAAGGTTCTTCGTTGCCACGCGATCCAAGCGTTTCCGCCGACCGTCCACCAAATTAACGTGAATTTCACCAAGAAAGAACCGTCATAAATCTCCTTGGCCACGTTGTGAGTGCTCTGGTACTCTGGTCCTAGTGGCACCAACAAACAGACTATGTACCTATGTACTGTACATCGCAGCTTGTTCTGTTCCCAACACAGCTCGAGTGCTATGTAGGTTACAGGTACTCTACCTAAGGTACCTACCTACAGGTAGGTACCTTAGGTAGAGCCCGACAATTTGACGTTGCCGGTCCGTCTTGGCCTTCAGGGGCTTCCGGAATAAAATAAGCTGCTGCGGTCCCTGACGTTGTCAACAGTCTCAATCAATCGCCACCTGAGATCTTTCCATCAATATGTTGCTTCGTTTCGTCTTGTGAAAGCTTCACGAAGGCCAATTTGCCCGCGAGCATAGCTACAATCCGTCATCATGTTCGCAGGTGCATGCTACCTATGCTTCCACTGCATGCAGACCGTGGCCAATACGGAGGGCTTCATGAGATTGTCGAGCGAACCTTTCGGTGAACATTTGCCAGGCTCTCGTTTTACATGTCTCTGTCTCTCTACCTCTACTCAAGTCCCTTAATTTTCTAGGTAACAGAACCGAAAAAAATGGAAATCGATGAGCTCGAACATGTGCTGAGACGGTGATACGGTAGTGATAGAACGTGGCCCGTCATTGCAAGTGCATACTGTACATTGTCCGTCTTCACATCATCGAGTAGACCCTTGAGTTGGGGTCCGTCTTTCATTCAATCTAGGTGTTGTCGTGAAGTTTCTTCCATGCAGGATATGACGTATCCTGTGTAGCCACGACATCCGATTCTGTTGCACAAAAGAGTACCGGTTGGGTGTCACAGCAGAGCCTCCTGCACACCCTCCGAGAGCATCTCTACCTTATTGGAATTTGGTGGTAAAAGGACAACTAGTGGATCGTTTATTAGAAGACGACAAAAAACGCAACATCGCAAACATGAGCTCATCAAGGAATACCCATCTCATCTGCACCAGCGAGCACTGAGCAAGGCTTGTCCCTGCCAATAAATCTTCTATTATATTATATAAACCAGGCCGTCTATCTTCCCCGCACTCTACACATTCGGCTGAAACGTAGCAGTGAGGCTATTCTGGTTCGGCACACCAGTCTCCTACATACTTTGAAGAGAAAGAAAACAGTTTTTTGAGAGAGAGAATCCGACATTGTGAAGAGGCAGACTCAGTATGTGGACTGTGGGCTCTCTTGTGTCCGGCATCGTAGCCCTGGGGCTCTGCCTGCTCATTAATCAAGGCATCCGGGTAAGCTCTGAACCGTGATCCCAACTTGAAAAGACGACTTCACAAGAAATTGCAGACACGCCAGAAGACTTACACAACATACAGACGATTCGTGTGGCGTTTGATGCGCAGCTTATCCAAATCCCCGGGCCTATTGTCTCGCGCTTCACCAGCCTAATGCTCAAGATCAACACGCTACGAGGCCAGCGAACGAGATACATACATTCACTACACCAACAGTATGGTACGGCAGATGATAGCTGGAGTCGCTCCTCTTGTTCTTCCCAACGTCTCTGATGTGCTCGCATCATATGCTATGCTTCCATGTTCCCTATCTGCATATTGCTTGGCGAATCCTACCCCGACTTGTAACTTGTTGTAAGCCTAGAGAAACGTTGTAAAAACTAACTTCAAAGACAGGCCCCTTCGTGCGAGTCGCGCCCCGAGAAGTTTCCATCTCAGACTTGGATTCCGTGCGACAGCTTCACAGAATCGGCACCCCGTTCCGGAAAGCCTCTTGGTACAAGGAGGTCACGCGGCAACCCCCCGACGACCAGTGCACCGTATTCGCAATCCAGGACCCCCGCAAGGCCTCCGCGAGGAGGAAGCTATTCCAGCGGTCTGCCACACGCGCGGCTGTCCAGCAGTGGGAGCCCGTGGTAGCGCGCCTCGCGAACCTGACCGTGCAGAAGATCAAGAACGAGATCTCCGTGAAGGGAACGGCAGACGTGGCGAAATGGTGGTCCATGATGGCGGCAGACGTGTTGACGTCTCTAGCTTTCGGGGAGTCGTACCGCATTGTGGAAACAGGACAGGTGAGCATAAGCAAGACGAGCATACACAAACACCCAAGAGTTAAAAAAAAGAAGCAGAAACAAAAAAAAAGCTTGGAAGTAAAGAAACATGGAGACATGGTCATCAAGAGCACTCGTCGCTAATTCCCACTCTCCCCCCCCCCCTCGCTCTCGTATCCCGAACCCTGCAGAAACCGGCTCTCATCACAGATCTTGAGGCTATGCCCTTTCTGAGCACACTACAGCTCGAAATACCATGGGTGTGGCCTCTCATGATGAGCAGGCTTCCCCTTCCCGGGCTAGGAACACCAGCAGTCATCCTCGGACGGATCCAAGACTACGGCTCCATCGCGGTTCGCAACGCCAAACAATCGTCGCAGAGGGGCATCAAGACGCTCTTCTCGGAGATGCTGCCCCAAGAAGATAAGCAGGAACAACAGTCCCTGTCGGACACGGTCATTGCGCTCGAGAGCATCAATCTCATCTTCGCGGGCGTGGACACCACAGCCACGGCGTTGACGTACCTGGTCTACGCCGTGCTGCGGGAAGATGCCATCAAAGAAGAACTCGTGCACGAGCTGGCCGCTTGTTCCGACGACGCCAGTTGGAACGAGTTAGAACAGCTTCCGTTCTTGCATGGGGTCATTCAGGAGACTCTGCGTTTGTATCCGCCCGTTCCGGCTACTTTGAGGAGGGAGGTTCCTCCAGAGGGGGCCCTACTCGGGGGATATGTCATGCCAGCGGGAATCACTGTTGGAGCACAAGCGTATACACTACATCGGGATCCGGCGATATGGGACAACCCAGAGCGGTAAGTACCTTCCAATCGCCGCCTCTCTACCTACCTAGTTTTATTGGGCCGCTTCTTGTTGTGATTCTATGATTCTTGCTATGGATGTAGTCTTTCTCTGTCTCTGTCTGTCTGTCTGTCTGTCTGTCTGTCTGTCGGAAGCCACAAAGGCGCAAGTGCATGCGACTCACAATGCCATCCAACAGATTTGATCCTCGTCGATGGACGAATCCTACACCGGATATGAACGCCGCTTTCATGCCCTTTGGTGGAACCGCACGCAGTAAGTTACGGCGTCGGCATGATTTGAATCTCGATTCTCCGTAGAGTGCAAAAACACAGAAACATCTTACTGACGAATGCCTTTTTTTTTCTTTTTTTCTTTTTTTCTTCTCTCTTCTTTTGACATTGACAGCATGTCTTGGCCAGAATCTCGCTCGGCTGGAACTTCTGCATGCCACGTCTCGGTTTTTCCGACACTGTCCGCATGCTGTCCTGTCCTGTAATACGACGCAAGAGGACATGATCATGCTTGATTACTTTGCGGGCTGGCCGAAAGGCGGCAAGTGTGAAATGACGATGGCATGATGATGGAACACGTGCTTATCGGGTTGGAGATTCCTAATGGGGGGGGGGGGGGCGGGGGGAACGAAAATCACAGGAATCAGGATGCATGATGGCACACACACACACAACGTAGCGGGTGGGGCTGTGAAGTTGTCCTGCTTTATCTTGATACGGGATTTGAAAAGGAACGTTTGAAAGATATTGTAGCTCCGAAGGTACGGGTTGGGCAAAAACGGGAAGCTGATCGGATGAATTGCGTCCATCCTTGAGAAGTTGAGTGGGTGACGGCGGAGTAGCTTCCGAGAATGTAACAGTCTACCTGGTACTCAGTAGGAGTACAGAAACACGATTTATCTACTTTATTAGTCGTCATGATCCATCTGGTTGCACAAAGACACGCCGCAGCCCAGCCCGACTCCAGAGTCATCCGACCATGTTCAACTGCTACATGCAGCAGAGTGCATTCAGCCTCTCGATGCAGCCCACACAAGCAAAGAGCGGCAAGCCAGCTATGTATATTCCTCCTGGCCTGCTGGCGTTACTGACCGGTCGAGTTGTGCTGCCGACCGTGTAGAAGTCTCACAAGGCACGACTTGATGTGACGTTCCCCTGTCCTGTGTTGTCTTGTTGGGCAGACGAGTCAACAATATGGCATTTATCTACATCAGACACGGCACCAAGATAGAAAAAAAGATAAAAACATGGCCTCGCCTACATCAGACAATGCGACCGAGCCGGGGCTCCATAGGTTTTTGTATCATTACCTCCAACGAATCGTCCACGCGGGGGCCTGGCGATTTGTTGTTCTCCTGATCCTCATCCCACCTCTGACATATATCTCACTTTTGTCTTCCAAATCGTCCAAGCGGGGGCCTGGCGTCTGGAGACAATCATTCTTCCACCACTTTCCCGCATCACTCTGCCTCGAAGTCGCCCTCACAAGCCTAGCAGATAGCTAGGGAGCTTGCTCGGCTACCAGATCCAGATCCTGCGGCACCTCCAGCGGCTCCAAGAAGCTCCATTCCAGGAGCCAGTAGTGGCATCCAGCACTACACCATATCAGCCCTTCAGCGCCTTCCAACAACATCAAACATTAGATCGGGTTCAGCACAGCCGGGCCAAGTGCTGCTTCTACTCGACTATCTCGGTACTTCAGCATTTCCAACAAACTCCCGCACCCGGAGCAAGTCCAGCAGCCGCAGCATCGCTGCACCTCCACAGCAAGTCGGCAGTAACACGCAGACCCCTCGAGAAACTGCAGCCATGAGCGTACCACGCAGCGGTCTAGGAAGAATGCTCTTCCTCCTAGACGTGCCTGGCGTAGTTGAGCTCCCGGACGGGACCATATTCCCGACCGGCAGTGGCGATCCAGCGTTCCGTGTCATTTTCCGGTCAAAAAGGGCGTTGCGAACCCCCATGACTGAAATGAGCGTCGGACGGGCGTTTCTCAACGGCGACATCGACGTCGAAGGTGATCTGAGCACTCTGTTTGACGCCCGAAACAAACTGCGCGACAAGGTGCCGTTGCGCCAAAAGTTGCGATATGTTTGGGACAACCTGTGGACTACAAGGCGGGCAAATTTCCGACTTATCCGCTCTCATTACGGTCGTGATGACTCCTTCTACCTCAGCTTCCTCGACAAGCGGTACCGGCTCTACTCCCATGCACTGTTCAAGTCCCCCACGGATAGCCTGGAAGACGCGGCGGAGAATAAATTGGGTGCCATCTTTTCACAACTAGGACTCCAAGAAGGGACGCACATCCTGGATATAGGCGGAGGTTGGGGCGGTGTTGCCCAGTACTGTGCCTCGCGAGGCGTTCGTGTGACCACTATTACACTTGCAGAGAACGGCGCGGATTATATTCGAAACCTCATTATAGAGAACGATTTACTTGCGGAAGTACGTCTCGAGGATTTCTTCGACCATGAACCCGCTGAGTTGTATGACCATGCCGTGTCACTGTCGTCGATAGAGCACATGCCGGATTACAGAAGGTTTGCCCGCAAAGCCTGGGACCTTCTGAAACCAGGCGGAAGGCTCTATCTTGATAGCTCGGCAGCCGTGGAGAAGTACGACGTGAGCGCCTTTGCCCGCGATTACATCTGGCGCGGAACGCACACATATATGACAGTGCAAGATGTAGTAGCGGAGCTGCTGTACCACGGCTTCGAACTGCTGAGGATAGAAGGGGAGACGAAGAATTACCATCTCACGATGCTAGAGTGGGCGCGACGGCTGGAGGAAGCAAAAGACGCCATTATTGCCGGTTGGGGAGAGGAAACGTATCGCCTGTTCCGCTTAATGCTGTGGGGGGGCCAGCATTCGTTCAAGGTGAATGCTCTGCAGGCATACCACCTTGTTGTTCAAAAGACGAATTCACGAGGGCCCCGCCCGTCGAGTTTACGGCGGTTTGTCAGGAAGTTTTCCGGCTGACGGGTTCTTTTGCTTCTTGAATTGTTCCTAACGATGCATGAGACCTATTAGCTTTTGTGATGCGACAGAGTTCATGATCTAAGCCGAGGGAAAGAAGGAGCGGGGGGTAGCGATGCTACACACAAATTCAGTGGTTTCTTGTCTGTTTTGAATACTAGTCCTGCCAACTCGGACAACTGCCGTTGTCGTACTCGATAGAAGAGTGGTGCCAAGATACCGAAGAGTAAACAGGAAGGAGTTCAGAGGTCAGAGGTCTGCTGTCAAAGTTCTGCAAAGAAAGATGAAGTCTTGATGTTTCTGTGATAGTCTTAGCTAGCTGCTCATACTTAGCCTGACATCAATTAGATTACACTCAAAGATTTCACGTCATCCACTAGGTACTTTGATTGAGTCGTCTGCGCGTACGTCACTTTGGGGTCTCTAAAGCCGAAGGATACAGCAGACAATGAATGTAGCTTGGAAAGAGAATAACATCAGAGGCGCCAGCATCTAGGCGTTTCCTATTTGTTGCCCGTTGAGAAGCGTAACTCTGAGAGTCACGAATGAGGCAAGGACCATATGTGCGAATGAGCGTCGGCGTCGATGAGTTGAAAAATCAAGGTTGAAGAAAATCATGTCAGGAGCGACGGCACCGAGGCTCCGAGTCATATTTATACACATGTGCAACGCGAGCTTGTCCGGGCTTTCGGAATAATGGTCTCTGAAAGGCCGTTTTCAGGATGATTATGCCATTGGTTTTATTGGCTCGGGTGGGTGAGATTGAGGCCACGAATGACACTCAAGTGCGTCAGCTATGTAGGTCTTATCCAGAAAGCCGGCCATGCTGGTTGGTCCCTGGTGTTCTCGGAAGTTGGGCAGCTCCAGCCTCCCACTCTCGGGTGTGCTTAACGAGTTACTTCGAGCATTTTCGCGACATTCTATGTGTATCGTCATGCAGTCTTTGTCAAGTTGGGCCGTATCTGGTCGGGTTTGGTGTCTGATGATAGACTGATGATGCCTTGGTCGTTGACTTGTTGTGGTCGCGGATGTTGTCAACTTGTCCCTCGGATAGCAACGGAAAGGACGACCCCGCGTGGCAGCCACCCAGTGGCGCCCATGATCCATCAAATTGCTCATGGGGCGCCGTTGTCGTGCTTCGTCCAATCACAGCGGCTCATGCACGCCCCTCGGCTGACCCCTGGGCTGACGGCTTGGATTGGTTGCTTGATGCTTTCAAACCCGCCCAGGAAACCCAGGAAAGGACAGCCATGATCCATCACTGATCAGACAGCCAGGCTGAGCCATCATCGACCTCATTCAGACGCTACTGACGCTTGGCTCTGCAAATCCTCCCGCCGCGAATCTAAACCCTGTGATCCATCCAGTTGAAATTGCGTGCAGAGTCCAGACACAGCTTCCGAGCAGTTCTAACTTCTGTATCCCGATTCCCATGTCATCTTGAACCCGCACCCTCGTCCGTTCAAGGAACTCAACGACCGCTTGCCGTCGCTCGCTGTTGCCCTTATATCAGAGTACAGGGGTCGGTCGAACACGCTTTCCGATTTTTGGCCTCCTTATTTCTTCTTCTTGCATCTTTGCCCAATTCGCCAGACCGTGACGCCCGATACCCGCGATCAATCCGCCGCATTGTCGAGCCTACAGGACGCAGCTGTGGGGTTGTCAGAGTCGTCCTCCAAATTGGACATTGCCGCGACTATCGTGCACAGCGGCCACGATCTGGACATCACGACGCAGGGACGCGACGATACATGCACGGCTGTGACGGGAAACGACGCCGATCGACCGCCGCCGCCGCATTATCCCGTCTCTGAGGCGCCATCTTCCTCTCGTCCTCCGCCCTTTTTCTCACTCTTCGCGCCGCTCCACGACTCTATTGTTGGCGAAGCATCCGAAAAGCTCGTCGAAACCGCCTTACCTGCCGAGCCCTGTGCATCCGGATCCGTAGCTGCACCAGCTTACTCCCGCAGTCCGCAGCCTGAGCCGAACTCGTCAGGGGCTTTCCACGACCCTGGAGGCGAGGCCAAAAGCGCCCTCCTTCGCGATACAAAAGCAGAGTCTAGTCGAAAGGACGACGACGCAGAACCGCCCCCCGCGTACGAAGAGGGCGATAGTCCCCTTTCAGCATTCACATACATCATGTCAGCCGCCGGAGGAGCCGCGAGTATCATTACTCAGGTCCAGCAAGGAGGAGCACCCATAAATGCGATTGGTGGTAAGATGACATGCAACATGGAAATATGGAAAAAAGAAGAGAGCGACGTAATGCTGTTTTGGTGATGATGAGGATGATGTTTTTGGATGAAGACTAAAAACGACTGCATCGCAGATGTTGCTGCCGACGAGACGATTTGCATGAACGTTCGGTGAGTAGACGATGGAACTTATGTTGGTATGATTGAGAGGTTGCAACTGACACTTGGCTAGGGGTACTCGATTTGTCCTGTCACGAGACGAACTGCTGACACTACCCGAATTTGTGCTTCTGTCACTATTTCCTAACGGCCTATTCCCCGAGGGCCATCCAAACGGAGTCAACGAACACGAGGCCGTGCAGGTTGATGTACGTTGCTACGAACAGAATCCCAGGAATTGATAGTGTCCTTATCTATCTGGCCAATACTAACAACACCCCATGTAGTACGATCCCGCGTCCCTACAATATATGCTGGACTTCTTTAGAGAGGTAGCCCAGTCGATACCTGTCGATTCTTCGCTCAGCAGTACCAGCAGTTCGCAAGATGATGACGACGCCATGTCGGTAGAACCGCTCGTGTCGCGAGATGATTCTTCGAAACGTGCCGGCATCATCGTACTAAGAGAAGACTTGGACTTTTACGTCATTCCGCCACGGGTAGACATCACCCAGGCAGAGATGATGGCAATAAAGCGTGCCGCTGGTCAGGCGCTGCAAAAGCAGGGGGGGATCTTTTCTGGTCTGAAACGCAGTGACGAGCCGGGGACTACAGAGTCGCATCTGATTGAGATGCTGACAGCAGGGTGAGTCTGTCCCAGACGCCAAGGCCGTTTTCCCTTTTCCTTGTTCTTCTCTTCTTTCCTGTCCTCCTTTCATTTTCTTTCCTTCTTCTTCTCCTTTCTTGGCTCATTCTATTTCTCTCCTCATCTTCCTTGTCTCTGCATCTGCAGTCTATTTCGTTGAGGATACTTTTGCGTTACCCCTGTTGATCATTCTTATGTGCTGACACGTCTCCTTAGGGGCTTCAACCACGACGACACGTGGGGCCACCGAGCTGGAGAGCCCAACAAGGCCGTCATCTGCAGCCTGGCCCTGGCCCGCCTACGCAGCGACATCAAGGGCAACGAAATGGGCACAAGCGCCGTGGGCATGGCACAGAAGCTCCTCCTATTTTGGAGAAAGCCTGCCCGGAGATGCTGGTGGGAGGGCATTGACCTGATCGACATTGAGGGCGTCGAGGGGAAGCTCAAAGTATGGATCCGGCGTGTATGGACGCTGGAGATGAGTGTTCTTGGACTTCGCTAGCCTTATTGCTCTTTAATCTTGTTCTTGTCCTATCTAGTCTTACCCCCTTTTCTTTGTTTTGTCTTATTCGTGTTGGTATTTGTGAAAAACGGGAGGCAAAAACGGTCACCTGAATCGGCCAGCGTGAAAGCAGCACAGCATCAATTCTTTTTTATTATACACATATATCTAGGTACATATATGTACACTTATTTCCATTCCTGACCATTTTTCGCCCCATATATCAGTCTGTTTGTTCCTTTGTTTCGAGTCATGGATGTAGTAGAATTGCCACGCGGATGAAAGGCTTCATATTCAAGTCAAGATGTATATTGGAACCGGCTCCCAGACTTCCGACGGCCGGGTCGTTCATTTTTAGCCATTTCTTGACCTGTGTCCTAGGGTTTAGCGTGCCGACAAAGTGAGATCTGCCCTTGTCTGTGTTCAGCCTCACTGCTGTTCTTCTTACTTTCCTACCTAAAGTTCTTTTTTTTTCTTTTCGTGTTCTGTTTGCTCCTTTTCATCATCGTGTCTTGCGAGCTTATTCTGCATGTTGCAGCCCGGGTAGACAGCAGAGGAGTATGGGATTTACTTTTAATGTAGTGCTTGCCAATACACCAAAGGAAATAGTGGAAAAGCCGTTGGCTCGGATGGGGAGGTCAAGGTTGGTATTGGTTGGTATTGGTTGGTATTATTGTGCCTATTCGCACCTACATATTGTACTTGAAGCGCATGCCGCGCACACACTACAATATACATAAGTGCCTCCTCTCGGTAGATAGGTAGATGGACTACCAGGATCGTCTTCCGTCCGTTTTTTTGCTTTTTCAAAGATTTTCCTGCCCCAATCAGACTGCTTCGCTTTTTCGTTGCCTCTTCCTCCCGTTCTCTCCTCTCTTGCAACAGAGACACTGCCTCCTGGGGGAGGGGGGTTTGCACTTATTTACTCGTCAATCGACTTGACACACTCCCACTCCCCGCGCAGATTCTCTTTCCACAATGAAACCTTGTTATCCGCACCACTGACGGCCAATACGTTGCCACTCAGGGACCAGCTGACTCTCCACACGGCGGCTTCAAAATTGAGCACCTTGGACTCCCACTGCCCGTTGGTGGAAGGGTCAGATGTCCAAATCCGCACAGTCTTGTCCTGCGAAGCCGACGCAATATATGACTTTTGCAACACAGTCGGCGACCAGGCCACGTCACGGACCCAGTCCCCGTGACCCGCCAGTGACTCGCCCTCTTGCTTATATGACTGAGAAGCAGGGTCAAAGGACCAAATCTTGACCATGTTGTCCGAACCGCCCGTGACGAACCGTCGGTTGCCCATTGAGCCCGGGGTGGGGGCACTGCTGATAATACTGCCGGGAGTCGTGGCCGGTGCCCATGAAACGGAGTTGACGCCCAGGCCGTGGGCCGAGAATGTGGCGTGGTCAACGGCCGTGTCCTTGAATTCGAGAACGCTCACGTTGCCGTCGGAGGATGCGGTGGCGAGGAGGCAGCCGGCCTCATGCGGGGACCAGGCTACCACGTTGACCGAGGCCTTGTGTTGGGAGAACTCGTAGATGCGTTGCCATTGATTGTTCTGGCCCTGCTCCTTCCAGATGAATACCTTGCCGTCGTAGCCGGACGATGCGAGTATGTTGCCATATTTAGGATGGGCCCAAGAGACACACCATACAGCACCTTCATGTCTGGAAAGCAGTTCACAGATGCCGCATTAGCGTTCAAGTCTTCTCTTTTTGTATTTTGTGTTCTGGGATTGTTTCCGACTCATGTGAAGCCAGCAGGCTCTGGAGTGAGAGAACGGTTGCGTCGGATGAGGGGTGGCAGTCGTACCCTTTGAGCGTCTCGATATGACGCTGTGATTCGCCGTCAATCTCGAAAATCTTGACGGTCCTGTCGCTGGAGCACGTCGCAAGCTTTCGGCCGTAGTAGTCTAAGACTGCATCGTGCTATTGGATCATGGCGGTCAGTCAAGGGGTGCGCCTGGGATGGATGTACTTGCAGCCCCAGCGGTCAACATTCCGCGAGACAAGCCTTGGTGGGAGAGCGCAGTGATGGAAACCCACGTACAATCATATCATCATGACCAGAGTTGGCAATGACTTGCGCCGCCTATAGAAGAAGAAGCACGTTAGCAAGACTACGTCTTCCATTGCTCCGAGCGGGGCCGAGCTGAAGCTCCCTATTCAGCTTCTCTAGGCGGAGGATATAGCTTGACGGGTTCGTACCATGATGGGAAAAGCAGCGTGTCGAATGGCCGGCGCCAAAAGGTAAAAGGTATCACGGGTGATGTGAAGTAAAAGAACAGAGGCAGTCAGGGCGGAAGAGCTACCACGAAGCAACAGGGACAACTATGCTTTGGATGCGAATTGGCGAAGCAGCGCAGGAACCTGAGTGGCCAAGCTTGGCTGCTTGTTTGCCAACTGTCACCAAACAGATGAACGGCGGGGGGGTGCGACGCCGGCGACACGTGATCTGGACGCCCCGCTATGTACTACCTACCTGTAGGTAGGTACCTGGTACCTCTTAGGTTAGGTAGTGGGGCTCTTCGTCCCTAGAGGCTAGGAGTCTAGGACTCCCCTGCTGCCTGCATCTTTATATGACGATGCACTTGAGTCTTTGACGTGCGTTGTTTCTTGCGATAGCCGCGTCTTTGGAACGACGTGTTTTTCAAGTCTTGCCATGCGTGCCTCCGAAAAGATCTCGGAGGCTCTTGCTGCAACTTACGAGCTGGTGGCAGTCTCAGAATTCCCAACCGTCTTTTCTTACCGGTTCCGACGGTATGTAGTTCGCAACTTCGCTCTGCAGAATGGCCGCCGAGTGAGCCGGGTCTGGGGCGCCTCGGGAGGTGCCGAGGAAGGCCGATACATGTAGGTAGTCGGTGGCGCACCGCACCTCGGTACCACAGTCAATCTATCATCACTTCCCATCTGATGGACACTGATCCTCCGTCTCGTCTCGCATCCTGCCTTTCTTCTCCGTGTTCTAGCTTCCTTGTCAAACATTCACACGACAGAGTCAGAATATCTTGCGTTCGCCCGAGTAGGTATCACCATCTGTCTATCGCTGCTGCATCTGGTTCCTGATCGAGACCAACCCACCATTTGCGCCGAGCCGTTCGCAATCGATAGCACGCTACCATAACTCACGAGCGTCATCGTTGATATCTGCGACTACGGTACTCAATCGCAACTCGATCGGTCAATCGGGCTTGTTCGCAGCCATGGCCGACGCTTCTTGTAGCGCCCCCTCGCCGTTCAAGCGTCTCGTCGACCACCAGTCCCGCGATGTCAGTCATCACCAAGACCGACTCGTCGACCAGTCTGCCAGTCAACGTCATAGTGTATGTTGTTCCCGAGAAAGCTCATCCTGCTACTTCTCTAGACGCCGACTGACTTGTCGTGGTGTGTGATACCAGCCTTTTCGATCAACTCCCCAGCAAGGCCCCGGCCCAGACAGTTTCAACGCCTTCATTCAAGGCGCATCGATGCCCGGCATGCCTCATGACCCGGCCAACAGACTCGCCGTTCACGCATCGGCGCTCCAACAACCAGGCGGTCCCATGGGCTATCATCACCAACACTCGGCGCTCTCGCAACAAGCAAGAGCCTCACCAGCCCCCGGTGCCCCCAGCTGGGCTACCGAATTCACCCGCTTCTCCTCTTCCCAGCACACGCAACCCTCTCCCAACATAGCTTCCCACCTACCAGTCATGCAATTAAATCAGCAGAGGCCCATGCAAATGGACCTACAGTCCGCCTTTGGTCACGCATTCGGCTCGCCCATGTACGGTGGCCCAGCAGCAGGACCTGGGTTCATGGATACGCCACAAGTTGCCCCAGAAGCAGACTTTGACAAAGAAATGTCGCAATGGATGTCCGCCCACGGGAGGGCAGACATGTCAGAAGTAGATGCCGCCATGGACCAAATGGCGCGCGAGCTACAACTCAACGAAGCAACCCTCCCAGCCGACGCTGAAACTGTCGCCGCAGCAACACCAACCACGGCCAGCGAAATCGAAACCCCCGCCTGTGTACGATACAGCGACCTCGGCACCCCCGAGATTGCCAATCTCTCCCTTCAGGACGCAGCTAGCGAACAAACCTCCGTCAACGCACCAGTGGAAGAAGCTGTCCTTGACGAGAATAATAACGTGGCAGCAGACAAGGCCAAGTCAGCGGTATCAGAGGCTGCCGAGCGCCTTCTTGAAACCGTCCAGCATGAAAGTGGCGAGAAGTGGAAGAACTCCGTCTTTCTCTCCCTCATGCGGGATTTTCGCGATGGAAGGAAAGATATTGTTGGGAATGAGGTTCGTGATACAGAGGGCGCGGGGGGGCCCGGGGGGGGCGAGCATTCAGGAAAACAGCAACAGGACGCGGCGTGACTGGTGGTCACTGGTCTGTGGTGGGGAGAAGGATACCTAGGTAGGTACCTCTAGCATAGCATTCCTGTGGGTGTCTCGGTCGTGGCCGTGCCTGTGGTTTCTTGTATTCGTGAGTTCAAGCCTATGATATATGTGCTGCGCTCGTTTTCTCAGCGAGACGGCGCTTCTTTCAAGATAGCAATGAGAGGGTTTTTTTATGTTTTGTGCTGCTCTGCAGTTGCTGGGTGCATCTGGATCATGCTCCATACCTACCTAATGTCTAGGTTTCATGACATTCCATCGGAGGTAGATCATGTCTGCGAGGAAAGGCGTCTGTCTACACGGATTTTGATTTTGCAAGAGACCAGACCAGGTCGTAACACATGAGAAGTTAAGAGCATGCATGCCCGGTTATCATCAGTGTAGAAATGAAGAGAAGGATAAATTCAATCCCCAGCACTGGCATGCATTTATTCCAAAGTCAAACCATATCCAACTTGAGAAGTAGAAACCCCCAAATAAGCTTGGAAGACGACTATGTTGAGAAAGGACCATGAAAAGAAAAACGCCACAGATGTACCCTACCCTTACCGAATGAGGCGTGTTACCCAAAACAGAAACAGAAAGCCTCCCTCCATCTACCTAGATATCCCCAAGTTCCAACCATTCTCAATAATTCCTCCTCTTCCTCTTTACCAGTGCTCGCACCAACCGCCTATCCAATTCAACGCCAATCAATCAATCAATCAATCAATCAATCAATCAATCAATCAATCAATCAATCAATCAATCAATCATGACTCCCACCAACGCAAATTTCATCCAACGCCCTCCCTCCCTCCCTCCCTCTCTCTCATTCCCTTCAACTTGCATACATACTTTTTTTATCATCTTCATATTTTCCCAATTTGATATATACTTCACTTTCCAGTAACGTCGAACCCCCGCATCCACCCACATTCTACACCGACCAAGAGAAAGAAACACATCCACACGACGTCAAATCCACATCCCTCTCCTGCAACGACGACGACGACGACGACGACGACGACGACGACACCTCCCAAGAACTAGCACTAGAGCTAGCAAAGTGATCCGAGATCCCGTCTCGGCCCCCCCTACTAGAAATTTCATTGATTTTAATCGTAATAGGACGGTGGTTCTCGTCATAGTTGATGACCTTGTCGCGGCCCCCGTCGAGGATGACGTACTGCGTGCAAGTCGCATCGGGGGAGTGGTCAGGACGTCGCTCGACAAACTTGACCAGCTTGGGATACGGCGCCTTGTAGTTCGTCGGGGAGGGCGTGTCGGATAAGCCCGTGGAGGAGGGCCCCGCCGAGGAGGAGGACGTGGTGGATGTTGTGGAGGCGAAGGTCTGGTTGGAGTAGATGAAGACCTGGAGCTTGATGTTTGGCCAGGTACATATCCAGGGCTTGTCGCCTGGAGAGGCGGCGAAGCTCTTTCTCATAAAGCGGGGTTTGTCGAATGCTGAGGCGCGGGGGCTGAGTAGATCCGCATGTCGTTTGTCGGCCCCGGTGGTCATGGGATTGGGAGACGTGCTGCTGGAAGAGGAGGGGTGGGGAGATGAGGGTGAGGGTGAGGTGGGAGGCGCCTGGAGCTGATCTTCTCGCAGAATGACGGTCTTGTTGTACTCGACCTCGAGGTGCCAAGCTGGTCCGCGGCTTCGTTCGGCCAGATCTTTGACGAGGAACAGACGCTGAGACTCTGGGATGTTGGGTGGCTGTGAGCCCCAGATGAATTTCGACGCCTTTGGATCGAATGGCGCCAGTTTGAGGGCGTAGTTGGACGTGTCTGTTGCATCTGGCACGGTTGTCACATTCATCGAGTACCACCGGAATGGCACATCACAGCTCCAAGTCGGGCTTTGGGCTGGGTTTTTGATGCACGCTTTGGGGACCTGGTACTTCTCCATAGGAGGTAATGCATAGCATCCCGTGTCCAGAGGAGGAAGGCCATGAGGGAGTTCTTGCAGATATTGAATGTTATCCGATACCGACTTTTGCCCGTTTGATCTGCGTCACATGAGTAAGGCATGGTCGGGCGTGTGGGATAGTAGTATAGGAAGAAGGGGGAGAGAGAATAGCTTACTTGTCCCTTGAAGGAGGGGTTCCATGTTGCCTTGTAACAATGGTTCCAATCACCGTACCCATAATGATGCCCATAACGACGATTCCGGACCACAACAAGCATATCGCCCAGTAAGGAACGACTCCCCATAGCTTCTTTTTGGCTCTCCGCTGCCACTTGCCCTGCGCAGGTTTCTCGGCGTACTGTTGGGCAGCCCCATTGACTTGATGGTAGCTTTCGACAGATGGTACACTGCGTATGGAGCCTGTTCGCTGAGGCGTGTTGTGGAGATCGTCCTCTGTCGACGAAAACTCAGGATTCCGCGTGGCAAGGCCGATACCACCTGCGCCAGGAATTGGCAAAGCAGGAGAAGGGGCCGTCGAAGCCACAGATGCAGTTATGCTGGTTTGGGGAGGGATTGAGGTAGCGGCTGCGAGTTCGGTCGCAGGTTTAGCCACACATGCTTCGTCTGGATAACGCGTATATGGCGGGAGTTCTTCCATGTGCCCCAGGGGCCCTATCAAATCCCCAGCTTCCTCACCATCAGGCCCTAATTGTCTGCGATATCCGTTGCCGAGGCTGTTGAATCCGACAGGAATGGATTGTTGGCTTGGGTCCTCTGTGGTTGCGGTAGATTGAGTATACAAGGCATACGGGTGAGCCGGGCCTCGAGGCCCGTCATATGCGCTGCTCAGCGGTTCAGTCGAGGATGTGGCATTGCTGTATGTCCTTTGAGGATATAGTTGATATGGATGGGAGGGCTGAACGGGCCCTGGAAATTGAGGATCGGAATGTGTCGCACTGCTCGAAGAGGGTGATTGTTCGTTTCGAGTCGATGTTAGTCCATCGTTTCGGAGAGTCAGGGAGTCGTGAGGGCGAGGACGGGATTTCGATGTGCTCGACGGTCGTTTCAAGTTGTCGGTGTCCTTGGAAGGTGTGGCGGAAGCCGAGGTAGTCGGTTGGGAAGAGGGAGGAGGAGGATTGGAAATTCGGTCTGAGTCGGGTTGGAGTGGAAGAGGGCTGGATGTCGAAGGCGCATTTGGGCCGGTGCTTGCGGAAGGGCGGAACCCGTCAGAGACGGCATTTACAGCTAAATCATAGTCGTCCTCTGATTGCCGTACAGAATCTCTGGTCGTTGATGCCGTCCGTTCAGCCCCCGAGTCGCTCTCTCCGGGCTGCATGTCGGAGCTTGAGCGCGTAACTCGGGGCCGTCTAAATGGGCAAGCAGCCACAGTAGACCGACCTTGGCCTCGAGTTGATGGTGCTAGCGACTCTCACCGCTTCGATCCCAGCCGAGCACACGAGCCACCAAAGGAAGGGCCGCTGCGACTTGCAAGCGACAACACGCCAGGTGTTGTGCGATATGATGCAATAGGGAGGCTAATATGTCGAGAGGCCGTTTTGGTCGTCGACGTTGAAGCTTGGTTGATCGGGTTGCAGCCAGCCAGGCGAAGAAGGAAACGCCGGGTATGTAGTTTCGATCTACGGAGTAGGGCTGGGCTGCGCAGGGCAACGCTCGAGGACCTATCAGTATCACTGATCAGGCCACGGTGAACCGAAAGGGGGCAGAGTAGGTTACTAGGTATGTATCGCAGAGGGCAGAATGATCAAGGCAGCAAAAGAAAGCTGGAGTGGCAGGCAGAGACTTGGCTTGCCACTTGCCAATTGCGATGATTTCTACGGGTGTGGATGGGCTGGGCAGCGGGCTGGACTGGCCTTGGAGAAGATACCTAGGTAGGTAGGTAGGCGACGGCAGCAGCATCTCCAGCAATAATCAATCTTCCAGCATCTCACGGTCCCTCACGAGTCACGACTCCAAGTGGGCGGGCTTTGGACCGGTTGGACCGGTTGGACCGTTGGACGCCGTCGCAGGGAATATTGCAACCCTGCAAGGAGGTTGTTAGTGGGCAGCATGCCGAGAATAGGCCAATCAGATCACCGTGTGTGAGGCTGGTGAGCCCGTTGTGGAGGGCCTACCCGCCTGGAACTTGGAAGCCAGTGGGTGTGGACTTGGAGGGCCAGACCCCTCGCCATTGGCTAGTGTACGCAGTACGGGCAGTACAGGGGGGACGGGCGCTGGGCTGAGTGAACAAGCTGCTGCTTTTTCGGAAAACGAGAATTTCCAGCCGCAGTCATTGCATCGTCATGGTCGTCGACGACAGAAACGCCTGAACCAGTCCTTCGTCTTGACTCTTGAATCTTGATCCATCACCACGATTTGATGGTCCTCGATTACCTATTCCGCTGCTCTCGGCTATGTATCCGTCCAACCTTCTGGCATCTGCCGCTCAACCCCACCAGCTGCAGGGAAGTCATGGACCATACAATTATGTAGGTAGGTATGTATGTACATACATACCTACCTAGTGGATGTGATGTGATGGTGCTTCATCCGGAGAGATCGGGACTGCAGTGACGGCACGTCCGAGCCGAGATAGCTACCTACCTTAGACCTACATACATATGTACCTCCTAGGTACCTACTATACATGTAACATACCTAGGTATGTACCCTAGGTAGATAGGCTTCAACAGTAGGACGTGTACCTCTGTAGGTAGGTGAACAAGTCTGTTGAATGTTCAATGATTATGTACATACTCTGTAGGGATCACATCACTATCGTCGGGTCATTGTCGTGATTGTCGTGACTCGTGAGGCTGCTTACCTTTCCTGATGGCTCAGATTGTGAGCTAATAAGGATCAAGTGTACCGATAGGTGCACCGCAGAAAGCAAGGGGGGTAATAGAAACAATAGGTGTTTCCAACAGCAACACACATCTGTCAGGGTGCTATCCTCGTATGTATTGGCAAAGATGATCATGATGTATCTTGGAGGAAGATCTTCTGAAGTAAGTCGAGTTCGACGAGTTTGTCCTCCGTTCCATCTTCCTCCCTGTTTCACAGTTTCTACCCTCCCATACCGTGTGCAGGCGCAAGTTCAACCCATCAGTAGAAATCGTCACCAGCTGGCTATGTACTTGGCTTGCTTTCCATCCGCTACAATACTACCTTTGACGTTTCAGATCCGCCAGCAAGAATAGCAACAACATTAGGTATACCGTATGTACCTACGGAGTAGGTCCGACCCGCCTCTGCCAAAATCGAGGAGTAGGTACATGATTATAGCCAGTATCAGATTTTAATAAAGACGTTGAACATGGCCCTCATAATACATAACCTGATTACCGTTGACACCTTACCCGACGAAACTTTCCGAAGTCGCAAAGCTATTGCACCGACTTCCGTTGCGCTATACATATTCACATATACGGAGTGCATGACAAAATAAATCCCTCTGTGGCGATTGAACTTTGTTTTCGACTTTTCGCCCCCGGTATTACATTAAAACCCCGTATACCACCCCTTAGACAAGGATGCATTATGTATGTGTATAATCATGCACCACTCGCTGGTCCGGGTAAGCTCTGCATCAAGTAGGTAATCGAACGTACTTCATCGCCGCGTCTATTTTTTTCGACTTCACCGTGAAGACGTGAAGCGAAATGGGGTATTTTGTTCCATACAGACACAGATCATTACTCGACGCTGCAGCGAGCGAAAACAAAAAGCCCTCTCAATCGGCCGGCCTGCTGTCATATGCAATTTTTAATTTTTTTGTGCAGACCGCTGTCCGAATTCACACCTGCGTCCACCATATTTTGGCCTTACACTCGTCATGGTGGAGGCAACGGCGGAGTGCAGCTCAGCAGAGAAGGGCGGTCGCGGGAGACAGCGACTGGAAAAGAAGAGGTGAGTCTTGCTTACACTTCGTACTAGATGAACGTATTCCTGCAAGGGCAGAGGAGCAAGTCTGTGCCAATTTTCTTGCGATATTACTCTTCCACGTGGTGTATAGTTGGAAGCTATGTACTAAGCGGCTCGCTGGAGAGAAGCCTATCTCAATCCTCAAGTGTACGTGTTTATGCCGTGCCTCCCGGGGTAAATAACTGCAGGCGCTGTGTTGAGGGCAGGATATTGAAAGAAACCATGACAATATACATACGAGGAATCGCTGTGTGTTTCGTTGGTGTCACGTTTGTCAGTTCCTTTGTCTCTCATACCACCATCGTTCAAGCATCAATGCAGCTCTCATCACAGCCATGAGATGACACAAACGGACTGATGTGTTCTTGCGTTCGACACTGTAATGCCCTAGCCCTTTCCATCTGGCATCGAATAGCTGCCGTCAAGCCAAAACGCTAAGTACGAAGATGAAAAACTTGTTGATCCATCGATTCGAAGAGGGGTTGAGTCGGTTCTTCGAGAAGAGACAGTTCCGACAAACAAACAAGCGAAACACCAAAATGCGGACCATGTGAACGCAGCTAGTATAAGTCTAGATGATGCCATATACATATCACGTCAGAACGTCAAAAATATGAAGAGCAGGGACAGCACTGACCAGCTCACACGTTACTCAACGAGCAAAAACTCATTTCATCGTGACATGAACTAGCTCCTCAGAACCATCATTTTTTGTGCCCAGCACTCCCGTCGTATTTCCTCCAAGCGCATCCGGAATTAAGATTGCCTGGTTTCCATTCATCCAAATTATCTTTTCTCTAGCTTGCATTCATGCGCCTCATGGTGTATGCGATAGGATACGTCCGCTCAATGCTGCCTACATCGCGGCAAGGTAGCCTAGGTCTTGCCCAGTTCTGTGCGGACATGAGCCGGACAAGACTCTGCAAGTCCTTTGGAAAGACAGCCTGTTTTGGACGATGTATGTTGCTTAGAGAGGACGAAGGGAGGACAGCAGGCGGGTAAGACTGCTCTCAGCTCTGTAATACGAAGTAAGCATCAGCCTCGTCCTTTTTACCGGCGCAGGACTCTCCGACTGTTGGGATAAACAGGGTAAGCAAATAAAGATGAATGCATGCATTCGTAACTAAAGTGTATTCTCGTCGTGTCTGTTCTAGCTACAAAGTAAGGCAAGGGGAAAAGGGGGGAAAACCCTTTATCCTCCACACACGTACCTCATTGGTGCATCCGGTCATGTTGCAGTGTTGCTATGCACAGCGATTCCGACACCGACAGCACAGAAAATGGCAAAGCAAGAAGACGTCAATGGCAGCAGCGGAGGACTCTGAAGAGCAAAAAACTTCGTGCACGGTGCGAAGGCAGAGTCCATCGTTTCGGGAGCTTTCTGTTGTTTTGTACCCATGTACATAGGTACATACATACCTACCTACCTGTATGTACCTACTTGGCACTCCGTAGGTAGGTAGGGGGAGGGCGGTACGTACATGTTTGAAGCTCATTGGACCAACAAGTCGCCACTTGTTTCCGCTGGCAGACTTTCAAGTTCCGGTCGGCGGTGGGCGTCTGAGAGAACTCAACATCTCATGTCCGATTCTGACCGAATATGTACTCCGCAGAGCGTCGAACCAGAGGTCTTGGACGAGCGAGACAGAGACTAGATTAGGTTACGGTCAAGCGGCTGTGACTCAGTACGCCGGGTATCATCGCATGCTAGCATACCTGGTACTGGTTGGCGGGTGTATCGTGAAGTTGGGCTTGAAATGAAACCTCGTCGTGCAGCGCAAGTTGCCGGTTCCTTGGCGCACAAAGCACGGTTCGAAGCAATATGTGAGTCTGCCTTATGAGCTGTCCTACGAGCTCTCACAAGTTGGCGGCGGCGATGACTCCTCGGCGTCAGTTGGTCCAGTTATCGCCACCCAAGGCCCGAAGTGGCGCAGAGTCATCCGCTCTGTCACCGACTTCTCCAACTGTCATTGTTGTCTGTGCAGTTCCTGGTAGAACTAACTTAAGTACTGCATCTGCACGATTCTCGCACATCATCGTGATGAGCTGTGAATTGACTCACCCGGCGTCTCCCTTTCGGTCATACTCTTCCGCTTCATCGTGCCAGCCAGCGACCGACGTCATCCTCTTGTGCTCCTGACTCCTGAGGCCCAAGTTCGATGACTGCGTTCGACATAAGTCGAGGCAGAGAAGCTTCCGTCGTCACCTCTTGGCTTTCCGTCTATCCTTACAAGTTGTGACGGCTTGAGAAGACTCCGTCATAAGCGTTCAGCGCGAATGCACGTCGTGTCGGCCGATACATCCCCAAACGCAACTCCGTCACCATCACCATGGATTTCATCGATCGCTTCATACAGCAACAGCAGCAGGAGGCTTCGAAAATGCCCGCCGAGACTGGCATCCCCGGTGTCCCCTCCCCGAAAGTCGCACTCCTTAACTACTTCTTCCCAGGCTATTCAGTGGTCACGTCAGCCGTTAATACCTATATCGGAGCCGACTTGAATGCGTACATGCCTCTTCTGATCGGCGCCATCGTCGTCTCTGTCGTATGGGGATATGCTCGGGACATGCTGTGGAGCGTCGTCAACGACCATCTCAGATCAAGTGTCACGATCCGCACGGATGATGAGATCTATAACATGGTCATGTTGTGGCTGTCACGCCAGGGATTCTCCCACAACTCGCGCCATTTTGTCGCCAACACCAATGTCAATTCTCGAAACCGCTACGTGCGTTATCACAGCTCAGATAGCGATTCCGAGAACGACGACGACGACGAGAATGATGCCCAGGTCAACACCCTTACCGGGGCGTTGAGTCCCCGGAAGCAAGCTTTGCATTACACGCCTTCCTGTGGCACTCATTATTTTTGGTACAAGATGCAGCCGCTTACGTTTGAGCGGATACGGAATCCTGATCAAAACGTCAAAGTGAGCTTGAGCGAAACGGAAGAGCTCCGCATTTCATGCTATGGCAGAAATCCCCGTATCCTGAAGGAGCTGCTGCTCGAGGCTCGTCAACTACATATGAAGAGAGATGACCGCAAGACCATCATCTTTCGTGCCAACATGGCCGGAAGCTATTGGGAGCGGTGCATGTCTCGCCTGAATCGGCCATTCTCGACTGTCATCCTGGACGAGGGCGTGAAGCAGGGGCTGATAAACGATGCCGGCGACTATCTAAACCCTGTCACCCGTCGATGGTATGCAAATCGCGGTATTCCGTACCGTCGAGGTTACTTACTACATGGGCCACCCGGTACAGGAAAGAGCTCACTCAGTCTAGCTCTGGCTGGATATTTTCGCATGAGAATCTACATCGTCAGCTTGAGCAATGGCTCTGCCACAGAAGATAATCTGACGACTCTTTTTTACGAACTTCCCACTCGCTGTGTGGTTCTTCTCGAGGACATTGATAGCGCTGGCTTGACTCACACTCGTGAAGAGAACCCGAACCCTTCTACCAGTCCAGAGACAGCAACAACAGAGGATAGTGACAAAAACGGCTCAACTCCTTCAACAACGTCTTCAGGTCGTGTTTCCCTTTCAGGCCTCCTCAACATCCTCGACGGTGTTGCTTCGCAAGAAGGCCGCATCCTCATCATGACGACCAACCACGTGGAGAAGCTCGACAAGGCACTCATCCGCCCCGGCCGCATTGATATGACGATTCCTTTTGGGCATGCCGACTCGTCCATGGCTGCGGCCATCTTCCGCGCTATCTACGCTCCCTACGAAAACGAAACTACACCCTCCCGCGCGGATGAACAGGCCACCGACCTGGCCGCACTCCAGGCCCGTCTCGCCAAGAAACGCGCCCTCATGAGCGAGCGTGTCAACGAGCAAGCCAGCATATTTGGCGACAAGATTCCCCCGTTAGAATTCAGCCCTGCCGAGATCCAGGGCCTCTTGCTAAGACATAAGCACGATCCGGAGGCGGCTATCCAGAGCGTTGAGAGCTGGGTGCTGGCGATGCGCAAGGAGCGGCAGGACAAGACACTGAAGGAGACTGAGCGGGCGAGGCGGGAAGCAGAGGCGCGGAAGACGAAGCTGGATGCAACGAAGCAAGACGAGCAGACGGAGGATAGGGAGGAAAAAGAGAATAAGAAGGAGGACGATGAAGAGGCGCAAAAGAAGCACGAAGAGCAAAAAGACAATGCGGAGGGCAAGAAGCCAAAGGAGAATATACTCCCGAGCCAAGAAGGGCGAATAGAGAACGATGAGCCTGCCACGCAGAATACTACAACAAAACTAGACGTCAACACCATTCCACCTAAGAAGACCGCCTCTGATTCTGGCTACGAAACACCTTGATAAGTTAGTAATGTCAATCTATAATAAGAATGGAACAAATGTGGAGTTGAGTACCCATGCGCCGCTAATTTAAACCGCTTTTTCTACGTAAAATGTTCAAAAGGCCAAAATGTTCCAAATGTTCGCAAAATGTACGCAATTCTGTTCTGTGCGCAATGCACTCTGCGGCGACTGCCCCATACTCTGAGCCTTGACGCTATCACCGCCCCCTCAATCCCGCCGTCCCTGCCCGGCATTGACGTTGAAGGGAGTAATCAACCCAATCAACCCAATCAACCCAATCAACCCAATCAACCCAATCAACCCAATCAACCCAATCAACCCAATCAACCCAACCCAATAACACAGGTCACCCAATTGTATGACACTCTGAATCCAACTGTTCTGCTCTGATCGCCCGGAACGGCCCCCGGAGGGACCGCAACCCGCCATCCCATCCCCAAAACTTCCACTTCGCAACCCTCACTTTTCCTCCCCGACTCTCTCCAACCCGAAGCGAAGCGAGACGAGTCTTCCTTCGCTCCTAGGGCCGCGACGGACCAAGGAATCATCAAGGCTTTCAAATCCGAGTACAAGAAAAGATGGCTCCGGTTTATGATCACCGAGCTTGAAGAAACCATGGATGTACTGAACGCCATAAGATGGTCTCTATCAGCGTGGAACTTGGTCAGTTCCACGACCATCTTGAACTGCTGGTTCCATTCAACACTTCTGTCCAGACCTGACGCCCATCCGGAACCACCCGTTACTGCTGAGCCGTCTCAGATCACTGCGAACATACAAGAGATCTCATTCTCAGCCCTTCTCGCAGAGCTAAAACTCAAACAGAAAGACGACATAACGCTTCGGTAGTCTACGCATAGAGCAGTAGTATAAAGAGCATTTTTCGCAATTCATCCGTTCCGATATGTAGCATGGCGCTGGCGATCCCGCGATCTACATATGTATCCATTTCGAAGATGCACCGGCAAGAGATACCTAGTCACTCCGTCGTGACTACATAGTCTGAAAATGCATGTATTAATAAAGCTCCCAAGGAGCGCAAGTCCAAGTCGTGAACGAGCTCGTGGGGTCTACCAAGTAATGCTGCGCAGGGCGTGACTCGGCTCCGTCCCGGCTGACGTGATACTGTCTTGACTCTTTGGGGCAGTGCTTCGGCTTGAGTTTTTTTTTTCTTTCTCTGCGAATGTCACTGAGTCGTGACTCCTGAGTCTGACTGGTGTTGATGTGATACGGTATCCTGATTCCTCACATGGAGTATGAAGTGGCGGAGTATGGATGGAGTGTGTTGTTGACAGATTCGGCGGCAAAAGCGCACATCACATCCAAGCGCCAAATTCCACCGTAAGGTGGTCCCAAGATCTGGAACGGGCCTTGCCGATGCAGGCAGGCTTGTTCTGGTATCGGAACAGCGGATGATTCATTTATTATGCGTTGAATGATAATCTGGTGCTCGCAGCTCAAGGACCCTGAAAGTCCAGTGGCTACTGCATGCACCGCGGTAACTGAACCGAATTGCTCGTCAACTTGACAAGTCGCAAGTCGCAAGTCGCAAGTCGCAAGTCGCAAGTCGCAAGTCGCAACCCGTTACAACAAGTCGTCACGGCCGTTACAGACTATCGTAAGAACATACCTAAGCAGTAGGTATGTACATGCAGTGCGCCGAACCAGTTCGCCTAGTCTGTACGTTCAAGCCCAACCCGCCGCACCTTGAATAAAGCACAGCATCGACAGGCGAGCCGCAACATGCCATATACCAGACATGAACAAGAAGTCGGGCTTTGTTGTCCATCTGCTGTGCTTCATATCGTCAGCTTACACTCGCCTGATTTCCGCCATGCATGTTCTGGTCCAGCTTCTGCCATCTCGCCCAAAGTATAGAGGGGGTGCAAAGCGAAAAAGGAGCGGTTGCGGCATCCGAAAGCCAAAGCCTCAAGAGTCAAAGGTGTGAGATTGCTAGGTAGTACCTAGGTACTCCGTAGACCGTACTACATACCTATACCCTCCTACCACGCCATGCAAAGCAGCAGAGAGACCGGAAGGAAGACGGAGGCGGACTTTTATTCCATGTACATACCTAGGTAGGTACCTATGTATGTAGGTATGTATGTAGTTATGTACTCCGTACTCGGAAAATTCCTCACGAAGTCTCACTTCCGGCAGGACAAGAGGTTAGGTATTGCCGCAAAGCTGCGAGATGCCGATCTCGAGCATTCCCGAATTCCACTTGGCCGTTCGTCCACGCCGTTCGTGTATATCAATCGAGCGTACTCCGTACATTATGTATGTTGTACATACATATGTATGTACATACTCTGTACTCTTTGACATCTGTAATAATGGGGGTACGGAGTACATGAAGTTGACCCGAGCGGATAAAGGTGAATGAGGGCAGGCGAAGGATCGGAGCTTGAAAAGTTAATATAATACATAAGAGTCAGACAACAGGAAAAAGTAGGCGACGGCATCCAGAACGGCGGGGTCGTGAGAGTGGCGTACCTAGCCCATCGAATTTCGCATTTCTCCTTTCGCTCAAAAGGCTCAAATGCGCACCCTTGTCATGCTAATCTATAAATCTGAAGGGTCCGACATGGATACGTGGGCGCTTATCAACGATCCCGTCAATGGTAAGCCACTGCTGTTACTGCGTCATATTAAACTGGCTCCTGTCCTCAAACTCGGTTTTGATTGGCACACTTTTGCCATTGAGGTATTGAGGTACCTAGGGTTTCCCCTGACAAGGGCGAACCATTCCGAGTCCGAAGAACATGTATGTACTCCGTAATAAATAGGACTCCAAGTGTGCATACACACATTTCGCACTGTATGGAGTACTTCTGCAGCTGGTAGCCCGTAGGAGCCAGGATAGGTGCATGAATATGTATATACATGTACTCTGAAGGTACAATCCACAGTGCGGCTATATAGTCAGGGGCGGTGAGAATTGACTAGAGCCAGGGGTACCAGGGCGTGATGAGACGTTCTCGTCAAAACGCGGGCAGAAAACGCGACTCCTGGCATTGTTTGGTGGGACACCCAGACGCAGATGACAAGCAGCAGCAGCGAGACAGCCCTGGTCTGTTACCTTCCTTCTGTCAAAAGCGAGCCTTTTCCCACCCGTGTCAACGCACTCCTCTCAATTCCGCTTCCATCCTCTCTATTTTTCGCCTTTGTTCAACAATCATTCCGTTGCAAGATGGCGTCTCGTCCCCAGAACATTGGCATCAAGGCCATTGAAATTTACTTTCCTAGCCAGGTATGTCGCCGTTGCTGGTTTGTCGCCCCTGTGGCTGTAGCCCCGCGCCTCGCGACCGCCGTTGAAAAAAACCCAAGAATGGGACTTCAAATCTGCGAATGATCCCTCTGTTCTGACCAACTTGCTAACCGACAATCAATTCGTTTCGCACATCTGCAGTATGTCGAGCAAAGCGAACTCGAGAAGTTCGATGGCGTCGCTGCCGGGAAATACACCATTGGCCTCGGCCAAACCAAGATGAGCTTCTGTGATGATCGTGAGGGTGAGTAGTGCGACCCCTGCTGTGCCCCTTTTTTTGCATCTCCTGTGTTCCCAAGTCAAGACCAAGTCCGGAACCAAGTCCGGAACGGCCCGTGACACATGTTCAGTCTGAAGAAGGGGCTGACATGAACCTCTTTGGCACACAGACATCTACTCCTTAGCCCTCACTGTTACCTCGAATTTGCTCAAGAAGAACAACATTGACCCCAACTCGGTCGGGCGCCTCGAGGTTGGCACTGAGACCATCTTGGACAAGTCCAAGTCGGTCAAGTCGGTTTTGATGCAGCTCTTTGGCGACAACACCAACTTGGAAGGCATTGACACCGTCAATGCTTGCTACGGCGGTACCAATGCCCTGTTCAACAGTGTCAACTGGGTTGAGTCCTCGGCCTGGGATGGCCGTGACGCCATCGTTGTGGCCGGTGACATTGCGCTGTATGCCAAGGGTAATGCTCGCCCTACCGGCGGCGCTGGTGCTGTGGCCATGCTCGTTGGACCTAACGCTCCCGTCGTCATGGAACCTGGAATGCGAGGCACCTACATGCAACATGCCTACGACTTTTACAAGCCGGACCTCACCAGCGAGTACCCTTATGTCGACGGCCACTACTCCATCAACTGCTATACCAAGGCTCTCGATGCTGCCTATCGTGACTACTGCAAACGTGAGGCCAAGCTCACCAGCGGTACTAACGTTACCGACGCCAGCAAGACTCCTCTCGATCGCTTTGACTATCTTGCTTTCCACGCTCCCACTTGCAAGCTCGTACAGAAGTCGTATGCTCGCCTGATGTACCACGACTACCTCGCCAACCCTGACGCTCCTGCTTTCGCTGATGTGCCTGCCGAGCTGCGTGACATGGACTACGAGAAGTCCTTGACCGACAGAGTTGTCGAGAAGACTTTCATGGGTCTCACCAAGCAGAAGTTCCAGGATCGCGTCCATCCTGCTATCCAGGTTGCCACCATGTGCGGCAACATGTACTGCGGCAGTGTCTGGGGCGGTGTCGCCAGTCTGCTCTCCTTCGTTGACCCCAAGGCTCTTGAGGGCAAGCGCCTCGGTGTTTTCTCGTATGGCTCCGGATTGGCCGCCAGCTTCATGTCGTTCCGCGTCAACGGCAACGTCGAGTCCATTCACAAGAACTTAAACATTCCCGCCCGCTTGGAGGCACGCCGTGCAGTCTCTCCTGAGACCTTTGATGCCGTAAGTTGGCACGCAATTGTAGTCCATGTTCCACATGATCGAGGCCACCTTGCTGACTTTTCTTTCCTACTCAGATGTGCGAGCTTCGTCACCAGGCTCATCTTAAGAAGGACTACACCCCCAAGGGCGACCCTTCAACCATCAGCCCCGACACATACTATCTCGCCAAGGTTGACGAAATGTTCAAGCGCGAGTACAATGTCCAGGCATAAACTCGCAAGCACGCAGAGACGACATAACGAACTACAAAGAAGGGATACAGCTATATCGCCTCTACATCGTGTGTTTGATTGCCAAAGTGGTGCATGGAATTGTCTCCGACCGCGGGCGATCGAAGGCACTGCAGGGGGGAAATTAGCGCAGCCAGTAAGAATGGCTGATTCATGACGATTTGCATACAGCATGGACTTAATACGGCCTATGTTGTTGGGATATGACAAGCCAGCACATGGAGTGCTCTTTTAATTTAGCTGCGGGTGACACGTGGCGCATAACAAGCATGGGCATTTGCATGGCTTGTGTAGGATTTATATACATTTGGAGCTTTAATGGGAGAAGAATGCATTGTTCGCGAGAGAGAAAACAGGCTTTGTAACATTGGGTGGAACGTCTTATAGATAGCGCGAAGGACAAACTGGGCTTCCAGACCCCTTTCTTGGCCAATAGAGAAGGGTGAAAATAGAAATTGATGAAGAAAGAAGTGCAAGAATCAAGATTAAAAATGAGTTTCTTACCTATTGTACATTGGGAGACGTCATCGTCTCATATATAATGGTCCATGGTATCATCTATTATTCCAGCAATACAGAGAAGAGAGGGCAAAAGGAGTCATGAGCAAATCAAAAAAAAAACCCCAAAAAAAAAAAAACCTCCCTTTTTACAGGATAAGAGAAAAAAAGGACGAGAGGCGAAAGGAAAGACTTATTTTTCTCCTTTGTACTTCCACTCCGCGCGACGATGCAAAAGGTAATCCCTACTCTTTATAGCCTGCCATATCCCGTACAACCCACCCATGGGCCACCTACTCTTGAGAGACTGCTTCGCCTTCTTGCGCTCCTCCCGCGCGGCATCAATGTCAATACGCACCTTATCATGCACGGTAGGCAGCGTAGTAGCATGGTACTTTTGACGCAAGTCCTCATACCACCCGCGGTTCTGGTCATAGACGCGCCAGAACTCTTCCTGATTGTAATACGTGTGTGCATAGAGCCACTTCCTGCCACCGAGCTCCACGAGTTTATCCTCCAGGGCGCGGTTCTTGGACACGAAGTCATCGTGGGAGGGGGGTCCCCACCCCCAGAGCCCAATATTGAGGATATCCTTGGGAACGACTTCCCTGGAGGCGGAGCTCCCATCAGAGGCAGAGGCAGAGGCAGAGGCAGTGGCGGCGTCGAGCTTCTTGGGCTCCGTTTCTCCGGTGTAGGGATGGAACGTAGGCGGAAGGGTCTGCTTGAGGGGACAGAGCCAGAGGGGCCAGATGTTGAAGGTATCGGTGGTATAGTCGACGAATTCCTCGGCTTTGGAATACGGCAGAGCGAGGTCTTGGACGACGAAGCGGGCGGATTCGCCGGAGGCGTGGAGAGCGCGGTAGAGCATGCGGGTGTGCATGAAGTCGTCGAGGAACCAGCGGGTGAAGTTGTTAAAGGGGAGGTATTTGAAGTAGGTCCAGCCTTGGGCGCCGACCCAGAAGCCTGCGCGGTCGTACCGGAAGAGGTATTCGGCAAGGGGGATGTATTCGACATAGGTAGACGAGCTGGTGCCGGTGCCGGTGGACGTGGAAGCAGAAGAGGTAGGAATAGGATTAGAGGATGGGGAAGGGGCTGTTGCCCCGGGGTATAGCTTCTCCGTCTTATCCTGCACATGGAGATAGAACCACGGATCCCGCGCATGACTAAACGTCTGTACGGTAGCTCCCTCGGGCTTCTCATCCGTCATCGTCCCCGTAACCACCACGCCATGGTCCTTGGAGAATAAAATCCCATCCACGTAATCGTTTTGTGGATTCGCTGTCTCGGAGCGCACTTTCTCTATAGCCTCGGCTACACTCCCCGTGCGGTGGTATGTCGTCCGCACAAATTTCTTGGCCTCTACGAGGCGTAGCTCCATGAGGGTCGTGATGCCTAAGGTGCCTACTGCGCCGGCAGCTCCCCGGAAGAGATCTGGCTTCTCGTCCCTCGATGCGGTCACCACGTCACCGTTTCCAAGGACCATTTCGATAGAGTTGATTGTGTCGTTGAAATAGCCGTGCTTGAAGGAGCTGCTTTCGCCGGCGGTGCCCGCGTAGCCGCCCCCGGCGGTGATGCCGGGGAATTCCATCACCACGGGGGGGACGAGGCCGTGTCGGAGAGTCGATTCTACGAGCCGGTCCATGGGTACATTTGGTTCCACGAGGGCGGTGCGCGCGGCGCGGTCTACGCCTACGACGTTGGAGAGGGAGCTGATGTCCACGATGCGGGCGCCGGGACGGGGACGCGGTCGGGTGCTGTTGGTCGAGCCGTGGAAGATCCGGTAGCTTTCTTTCTGGTCGAAGAAGCTGCGCACGGCGGCGGCAATCTTGCCCACGGCCTGTTTGTGGCGCTCCATGTTGGTGGTTTCGGCGTTGGGGGGGTGCAAGTGCGAACTTGAAGTTTGTGACGATGGGCAATGTGGTGGTGACGTGGATGTGGGGAGTGGAGAAGGGCTGCAGAGGCAAGGATTGTCTTGCAATCTAGTCATGGCAATTGGTGTTGGAATCGTCAATTGGATTCTTTCAGAGCTTTTCGTCTTGAATGACTCGGTTGATGAGGTGAAGAGAGGAAGAAAAGAAGAGGAATAGGAGATTCTTGGCACCTTCTGACGTGAAACAGACGCGGGGATCCCAACATGTCTTGGTGGCTGCTCGTTATTGACGTCTCTCACACGTGAGAGGGGAACTCAACCAATACGTTAGTATGTAGGTAGCCCGCGTGATACATGTGTAATTTCGTTCGGACAAGAAAGTATTTGGACAGAAAGAATTGTAATCACAATGCAGTGTACCCCGTGTTACCGATCCATAACAAAAGCCAGAATTCTCATGATACACGAAGATGGATACGTTCACGGGTCGAAATCCTAGGAGCATTAGGAAAGTAAAAGACCCGCGCTAAACAATTGGAAAGAAAGAGTAGCGAAGGATCGGAAATGAAACATGGCAAAAACGAGAATGCAATCAAAAGTACGGAGTACGCACGCATTGCGTCAAAGGAGAAAAAAATAAACCGTCTCCTCCGGAAAGGCTCGAACTTTCAACCTCCTGATTAACAGTCAGACGCGCTAGCCAATTGCGCCACAGAGGAATTGGTTGACGATTGACAACTAATTACAGACTAAGAATGCCTAGCTTACGGTAACACAGCCTCTTGCTCACTTGTGAGCTTGGCCATTCTTCTTTCGCATCGAATTATATCGGAAGTGATTTATTGGTAAATCTGAATTGAGTTTTTGGACTTGGTGATGGATAACGGTGCTGTGTGCTGTCGCCTGTACATGACCTGTCGGCTGGTCGAACGTACCCTAGATCAAAGTGCAAAAAAAACCTAGAAGGTCACATAAAATGAAATCAAATGTCGTAACAATCTTTCTCTGACTTCTCCACTGTGTGTAACTCGTGCTATGCTGAGACGATGTGCAATTAGAAAGAATACATCATGCAGTAGATAGGTGTGCGGCGTGCCGCCTACCATCATGCCTGGTGTAAGGCTTGAGCTTCTTATCTACAACCATCGACCACGATATGTTCACCCACTCGATGAACTCAAAATCTTATATCCACTGCATTTTTCAATCATGCTCTACATACCTAAGTCTATATTTCGGTACTAACAACACTACAAGTACTTGCTACAGGTTCTTGCCAAGGCCAATATTGCGTCTATCTACAGTTTGGCATCAGCTGGTATCCAAGCCGTGGTGTCGGCCACCGTATCGACGACCCTCTTCCTGAACGTCTCGTCGGACACGTCACAGAGTTCCTCAAACTGCAAGGGCGTCTCCTCCATATTCTTAGCCGACACGGTCAGCGCTCTCGAGGCCAGACTTCCTGGATCCTCCACAGCCTGCTTTATGAAATCCGCCCACGCTTCCATACAGCGCTTCGACTCGGCCAAATGGGTCAGCACCAGGGCAAAGCAATGCGGCATGGCCTCATATTCCTCAAACACCACTCTCACGCCGTCTCTCTCAAGCTTGTGTGCCAAAAACTTGGCCTCGTATGCCAGTCGTTCCCACCCAGCACAGAAATACACGGGCGGGAAGCCAGCCCAGTCTCTTCTCATGACGGGGGACACAAGCTGGTGTGTAATTATGTCATCGGCTGCGTACATGAACTTGCGGGGTGGGTTGGCAGGCCAGATGCTGCAGGGCTCGACACCTCGGCGGCCCAGGTCCGCCAGAGGGCCGAGGTAGTCGAAGGCCTCTGGGATTTTACCATAGTATGGCTGCGAGCTGTGCGCGATGTCCAGCCAGGGGGAATTGCAGGCCACGGCGGCGGGGACTGGGACCTCGCGCTCTTCACCGTGCCACATGATGTGCTCGCCAGTGCGGTTCAAGTCGACGAGAACCTGAATCAAGGCCATCGCCAAGTTGCCTCCGGCACTAAAAAAGGGGACGATGTCAGTCGCAGGTATGTAGGTATTCAGCATGCTTTCAGCCCGGCTGCGCGAACGGGGAACCTGAGGGTAGATAGCGCAAGAGTAGACGATGTCGCGAAAGAAAAGACATACCTATCACCGGCAATGACAATATGCTCAGGCTTTACAGCATCATGGAATGACCCTGGCGGCGGGTAAAGCAGCGTCAGGTATGCCACTAGACAGTCCAAGAGTGACGCCGGAAAAGGATTCTGCGGCACCAGTCTATATCGCACAGAGAAAGCCCGCCCACCAGTAAACTTGGCCAGCCTCTTGACCATAGGCCGATGTGTAGACGGATCCATCATGGCATGCGCTCCCCCGTGGAAATAGAGCATCGTCGTCGGACCCGTCATATCCCCGACGAGCTTATCGTACTTCTCCTTGTCTGATAGATCGGGTTGTGGCTCGTCGCTGCTCGCATCGGCCCTATACCCTGTCCACTCGCCATAGACGGGCGTGAGGTCGGGCACATTGATGACGGGTGCAGGCACGTCGGGATTGTTCGACAGCTCAATCGCTTTCCTCAAGGCTTCTCTCACGGCCTCGGGCTCTGGCGGCGTAGGACTCGTGTATGGACTGATCCACATGCGCCCCTTGATGGGCGTGGCGGACATTGTGCCGGCCTGGACGTCGGAAAAGCGGCGGGGCTTGCCATCTTTGGGCGCAATATAGGCTCGCAGAGCAGCGACTGTTAATGCACTGCGCAGGGTGTTGTATGGCGACGTTTCGGAGAGGTTGAAGGTGTGGGAGAGGGAGACTCGCGTGAGAAGGGGGATGTAGGAGAGGCCGAGCCAGACCAGCGACGATGCGGATCGGCGGTTCGGCGTCCCGGGCGAAGATTGCTGGACTGACGATGAAGAGCTCATGACAACCGTGGACTCGTAGTCATAGTCAAACCTCCATGAACAGCTGGTTCAGAAGGTCTGAGGTGTGCAAAGGCGACGGATGTGCCTCCTGCTTATAAGTAGAGGATGACATGCTTGATTTTATTTGGTACAAAGACTAAAGTACATTCGCATCCCTTGAGTTGCCAACTTGCCTGCTATAACAAGCTGATTAGACACATAGGTAGGTACCTAACACATATGTAGGTACATACATCGTTACTGTGGACTGATCTAGACTGCATACGGACTAGTTGTAGGAATCGCATACAGCCTACAGGTACATACATACATAGGTACCTTACATCCCGTCCCGACTCCCGATCTACGGAGAGTTTACGTGGTTCGCTGGGAGCCTGGGACTCAAGGCGGGTTTTGCATGACCGCAGTGACACAGTGACGCAGTGACGCGGCGATGCTGTCGGAAGTCTCGCCATCGTTGCTTCTGTCGTCCCGACTCCCAAAAACGCGTCTAAACTCTAAATTGTAGCCTTGTTCACTACCTCATCAGCCTTGCCTTGCAGCATTACAAATCATTCCCATTCCGGGTGTTACGCCAAAGCCGCTTACTCATATAAGATACAAAGTCTTACAAAACATCATTCAGCTGAAGGAGGCTTTCGTCCCCGCCTACGGCATCCGCCTGTCGTTAATTCATTGCGGCTCTGTCATGGTCCATACTCGGTGATAAATTCCTCAGCTCCGCCGGGACGTGGCCTTTCTAACCATTGACTACGTATTAGTTCACCTTTTCTGCATTGAAGGAGGACTCCTAAACTCCTCCGCTCTCGGCATCCTTTGCGGCAGAGGAGCTTGATGCTACAGCCGCCATTTGCCATGCGGGAATGGACGCTTTGGTGGCAGGACCTCCACTCGAGATTGTAGAGGGCCTGTTTGTAGTACCCTGTGCGGTGTTCTTGGATGGTTCTGTAGAAATCGACGGCGTGTTGGGGCTATCAGCAGGAGATTCCACCGTTGGCGCGGTTGGCGTTGTCGATCGGTTGCTGGCGATGTTAGAACCAGGTTGACGTGAGTAGCTACTGGTCGTGCTGGATGAGGAGCCTGTCGCCAATCTCTGAGAATAAAGCGTCTTTAGGCTAGTCAGTTCCGTGTTAATTTCGGACAATCTGCTGTCCGTGAGACTCTTTTGGTTGTCCATGGCTTTGGGGATTGCGAGCTGCAGTCCCTGGACTTCGTCACGAATGCGCTGGACGTCGTCCTCTCTGCGGCGATTAGCCGTCTTAAGGTCCGCCATGACACTGTTCAGCTCCTCGATAGCCGTATCCAGCTTCTCAGTTCTCTGCTGCTCAGCCTCTTTAAGAACTTCCGTGTCCTTGACTAGCTGTTCCACCAAAGCAAAAGCCTTGTCAAATTGTTCCTCTATTGACTTCTTGTCCTGTTCGAGTCTTTCAGGGGTAGGAGGTGCGATCAGAGGGTATACGTAGCGCTGTTTATGCGTATTAGATATTAGCAAAACAAAAGATGTCATCAGGTCAGGTTTTGTGTAGCAAGCGGTCCCGGAAAGTACCTTGCTCAAAGAGTACAGGCCATAGCCGACTCCACTGACGACGGTAGCCATGATGAACCAGTCTCGCCAGTCTCTGCGCGGAACTGGCGGTTGCGGCTGCCATGCTTGCTGTGCATATGGTGGATAGTAATGCTGAGGATGTCCTGAAGGAGGAGGAGGACTGTATTGCGCGGTTGGGGGGGCGGGACTGCCGACACGCGCGAGGGATACGCTGATCTCTTCTTCTGTCAGGTTTTTGGATCGGAGGAAAGATACTTTGTTTTCGACGGTGGACGAGGCAACGCTGGGATCTTGCAAGACTGTGCGCTATGTTAGTAGACGAGAGTGGACGAAATCATGATAGAGAAGCACCATTCGGGCGCATTTGGAAATTCGGCATCAACTGACACTGTGCCTGCAATTTACGTTAGCTAACTTCCTGGATCTTGTGACCGAGGCCGTGGATCAAACGAAACCAGAATGCTTACGGCAGAGGCCACCAGATCCTCGCGTATCGTCATTGCAGAAGCAGCCGGATTTCTCACGACAGAATCACCACGCGAAAATGAGTGTTCAGAGTCGCGATGTTGGGTGTGATTGTCTCGCGGGAGTGGGAGATCCTGCAACCCGACGTCTGGAAGGGCGTTGGCCGTTGACGCTCGTGGTTGCTTGGAGCCGAGGCAGCTCAATGGCGATGAGAGAGACCCACTTCCTGTGTGGTTTCACGAATCATGAGCCCATGGTCGACGAAGTCGCTGGCTCACGTGCGCACGTAGGTAGGTAGGTACATAGGTACATAGGTACATACTAGGTACCTAGTAACTGCAGCCAGATCAGTGGCCAATCATGCGTCTGTATGCGCCAGTTTGTTTACTTTCCACGGGGGCCGACGGGACAACCTTAATAACTTCGGCCACTTGCTGACGACCCGCATGAATACCATCAAGATTTGGAGTAAAACACCATCCCAGCTGCTTTCCCAGCTTCGAACGAGAGAACACAACCCGAATCACCTGTAACATCTTGCTATTGAATGCAAAAATAGCCCCGGACGCTTCAACCCGCTTGCTCAATATCAGCACCCGACTTTACACCATGTCCCATGATACGGGCACGTGGAGTGTTCGCAGACCGCGAGAAGTAAGCCCAGCTCTCTGGTAGCCAAAGGCGCGAATCGCCACCATATTGTCTGTCGCATCGGTACTTAGAACTGACCCATTCGTCGCGCAGACACTTGGAGGCATTGTTCCAAATTCGGGAATCCCACCGCCTGGCTCGACGATGAAGCGCACAAATTCCAACGTCAATGGCCATGCTCGCTCGGTATCGGGGTCTAGGCAATCCCTCGCCATGCCAAGACCAAGCCAACCTTTGTTCCAGCGGACCTCTTCCGGGGCAAATCTTGCAGACCTGGGCCCCTCTTCTGTAAGAAGAGCATCAATTCACCCCAAGGCGGATTCGAATAACGTGCTGCAAACGCCCGCCATGAGCAGAGTGTCCACAGATGCAGACAGGCGCAGCAGCTTCAGACCGAGACAGTCGATCGTAGGCAGCACGAGCTACCGCCAGAGTTTCTTCCAGACAACTCTTCAACCAGCTGGTGTACCCAAGGATCCTCGTCCGCTGAAGGATCGATCGTTCCAGCAAAGAATGGGGCAAGAGCTGATGGAATACATGACTCTGAACGATTTTGAGATGCAAATGGGCCATGTGCTGTCACCAAACGTCATGAAGTCGCCAACCCAAAAAGATTTCAACTACATGTTTCAATGGCTATACCACCGCATCGACCCGAGCCACAAATTCCTCAAAAACATCGATCAAGAGGTCCCGCCCATCTTGAAGCAGCTTAGGTATCCATTCGAGAGGAGCATCACCAAGAGTCAGCTGGCCGCTGTGGGAGGCCAGAATTGGAGTACGTTTCTGGGTCTTCTGCATTGGATGATGCAGTTGGCGCAAATGCTGGATGGCTATGTTGGCAACGCGTATGTCGATGCTTGTCTCGAGGCTGGAGTGGACGTTGTCTGCGACCATATCATGTTCAAATTTCTCAGCTCGGCGTACAGAGACTGGCTGGCTATGGATGACCGAACCAGTGATAAGGACGCTGATCGAATGATTGCATCACACGTAGAAGTCATGGCTCAAGACTTTGAGCAGTCCAACGCCAAATACGTTTGCGAAGTGGAAATGCTTGAGGCTGAGAATGCGAGGCTTCTAGAGGAAATTGAGAAATTAGAAAAGTCTACGCCTGACCCAGCCGATTTGGACAGAGATCGCAGGCTCTTGGAAGGAGACAAGGTCAAATTTGAAGATTACAATGCCCTGGCTCTACAAAGGTCCGAAAAATACGAGGGCCGAGTCATGCGACTGCAAGAAGAGTTGGACAAGTTGACAGAAGAACTAAAAGAAGCTGAAGAAGAGAGGCGTGGACTCCAAAAGGCCGTCGACGCACAAGGTATAAGCATGCAGGATATTGACCGCATGAACTCCGAGCGAGATCGGCTTCAAAAGGGCACCGAGTCTGCTAGTCAAAGGCTCGACGACATCAAGAAGAGGGTCGCGGAGAAGGAGTCAGAGGCCAACTGCAAACTGGACGAGCTCGAGCGCCTGGTAGAGAAGTACAATACGCTTGCCTATCAGATCGCCGTGATCCCACCCACTGCGGCCAACGCGCGAGGACGAAACTACGAACTCCAGCTCACGATAAACGAGGACTCCGAATTTACATCGACAAATTTGAACGCGTCCAGGAACATGTCTCCGTCTGCCGAGCGGCTGATCGTGGACGCCACAACGGGCTATCAACCAGCCCATATCCTGAACCTGGATCTGCGCGGCCAGGTTCGGAGTAACTTCCTCACGCTCCGCAAAGAAATATCCGAACGCCGTAACGCCGCCATGGAAGTCATGATGAAGGACCACGATCTGCTGGATGGAATTAAGGAGGCCATTGAAGATAAGCGCAACGAAGTCGAGGCCCTGGAGCATCGCGTTCGCGCAGCCGAAGAAGAATACGAGAAGACGAAAGAAGTGACGACGGCTCAGAAAATGGCGTCGGATGCTCAGATTGAGAAGATGGAGAAGAAGTTGTCCAGGATGCGAGCTGCTTTAACCGAATCCGTTCAGCTCCTTGAGCAACGCGACATTAACACCAAAATAGAGTAAGTCCTTCCAACCTCGCCCTCCCAAAAGAAGGAGCAGAAAAGATATGACCGCCCGGCCCAAGTCTGTTTCAAAACTAACCACTCCTGATCGGTTTAGGTACGAGCAACTTGTTCTACGAGCAAATTCGCTCCGCGAAGAGTTGCACACCGAGATATCCCGCATGCTCAACGACATTATCAAGTTCAAGATTCATGTGCAGAAAAACCTGGAGGATTATGCGGTATTTGTGACGGATGAGCTTGAGAAGGAGCTTGGTGTGGAGGGGGAGAGGGATGATACTCGAATGATGGACTTGTCATGAAGAGGATGCTGCATTGCAAACACCGATGGAGCATCGAGTGTGTGTTTGGCTTGGCTGTGAGGCCCGAGTCCCGACGCACTTGTCTGTGGCTTTTGTTATTCTTGAAAATTCTCTTCTTGTCTATTTTTTCTTGTCTTTTTGGAAAGCGTTGAAGTTTTGTCAGTTTTAGAGCGTGGCAGAGTCAGATACGATTGGATTTGGACACGAATTATGATACCGAATGCTGCGATAGCTTATCCTCACTATCCATTGATCTCGTCAACGTGCCGCCTGACACAAATGAGGGATGCAGCTGTTGGAATATGTCGGGCGCATTCTTGAAGATGGCTTTTTTCAGCTCATCTCGAGACTGACCCCTGTGCGGCACAACTTTCGAATTCTTGGGTTGTAAAATCGGGATGCTGCCAATGGCCGTGCATGATACCTAGAGAAGACAAATCCACCTGGTCTGACGGCACTTCACGGAATGAATGGCGGCACTTCAAGCTACCACGCTGACTCGCTGAGAGTAGAGGAGAGGACGAAACGATTCACAGAGGAACAGCTCAGCTGTACTCCGTACGAAAGGTTGGTTTGATGATGCCCCAAAGCCACATCACATGACTGAACAGTGAACACAGATGTAGACAAGCTTTCCCGCTAAGCCCTCCATGTGGGCCCAGTGCCGCTAAGCCTCTAAGGCTCAAGCATCAAGATCCGTGGGGCCAATTTTTTTTATTTCCTTCGCTCCCTCCACGCTGAATCTTGCTTCATCTTTATTCACCTTCCGCAAACATCCCATTACCGCCCTTTTCTCCCCACGCTCTTCACTCCTCACGGCCGTGAACCTTCCTCAGGCGAGCCCCTTTCGAAGACAATGGCGGAAGATTCTAACGCTGGTAAGTCAAACACTTTGATGCAGAAATTCATGGATTCGGGCAAAGATCTTTTCTCTCGTTGCGCGGCGAAAAAACTTCACGAGACTGACCAGTCTTTTTTTTTTCTGTCTAGCTTGGCCCTTGGCCGACGCCGCTCTTACTCAGGAGATTCTCGATCTCCTGCAGTCGGCTACTCACCTTCGACAGGCGAAGAAGGGTGCTAACGAAGGTACGCGCGACAGGACAGGATACGATGGCGCGTTTTGACGATTCCGCCATGGCTCATGGAAGAAACGATGAGCACGCTCGAAATGCACTGATCCTCTTTTATCTCGTACTAACAATTTTTTTTTTCTTTAGTCACCAAGGCTCTCAACCGTGGTACTTGTGAAATCGCCATTCTCGCCGCCGATACCGAGCCCCTCGCTATTCTCCTGCACATCCCCCTCTTGTGCGAGGACAAGGGCACTCCTTACGTTTACGTGCCCAGCAAGACCCTTCTGGGCCGTGCCTGTGGTGTGAGCCGCGCCGTGATTGCTGCGAGCATCAACTCCAACGAGGCTAGTGAGTTGGCGGGCCAGATCAAGGCTTTGCGCGACAAGGTCGAGCGTCTTGCCATCTAAGCGCACTTGGGTCGCGTGGTAGACGAGAAATCTATTTTTTTTTCCATTATGGAATGAAACTCTTGGTGCCTGGCAAGATCGGACGGGGTACTTGACTGCTTTCAATGTGGGTTAGCCGCTGGTGCAGCCTGCAGGCCTTTTGAAAGCGGGTGGAATATGGAGGCCTTGGTCGCGGGTGCTATTGTTCACGCCAGGAGGTAGTTGTCTCTACAGGTGTGAAAATACAGGGGACAAGCCAGAGAAAGAATACATAAAAAGATTTCTTAGCATTCTCGCGTCCAGTCTTGAATCTTGACTACATACCCTGATTTGCGGCCGAATGGGCCTTCCCCCGTGATGTAGAGCACGAAGAACATTATTAACCCATCACAAGAGCTCATCGATGAGCGCCGATGGCTGGTAAGATGTGCTAATGCCGCGGCCCGCCGATGTTACTTTGGAGGACTATACAGTGTTTTGTGCGGGGAATTTGAGCACAAGCAAAATGTTTATATCTTAACTTAGGCAGTTCCGTACCTTGAAGAGGTAGATACCGGATCTGAATGACACAGAATTCAGGCAACTCCTGCATCATTGATTCAATTTATGTACCTGCATTAACACCATGTACTCGCAAATCGCAATCTTTGATTTTGAGCTAGAAATGCCGACATGTATGTAAC
Source organism: Claviceps sp. LM84 group G4 (assembly GCA_018360345.1). Classification (NCBI taxonomy): domain Eukaryota; kingdom Fungi; phylum Ascomycota; class Sordariomycetes; order Hypocreales; family Clavicipitaceae; genus Claviceps; species Claviceps sp. LM84 group G4. The sequence continues at coordinate 57,241 of SRQH01000002.1, read as the reverse complement.
ACCAGCCCATCACCCACGCACCCTCACGGGATGACACTCCGTGTTATACACAAACTCATTCTTCCCCCCCTGCCCCTGGACATGTACCGGCCCATCCGCCGCAAAGATCAAATACAAATACTTGAGCGTCTCCGCCATCCAGAAGCTCTGCATCTCATCGACAAAGCCCCCGCCATCTGACTTGGTCACATCCTTGAGCTCTGCAAACCCATCCCCATGGCGCGCCAGTCTGCGCACATTTTCAAAGGCCCGCCACGCGTAGTCCTGGTACTTCTTGTCGCCCGTCAGACGGTACGCGTAGTAGAGAGACTCCACGGTCTCTGGACGCAGGATGTAGTACCCCGAGGTGGTGTAGAAGCCGGCTTTCTTGTAGAAGGCGGCCTGGTCGGCGGGCGGAGGCTTGTTGTTGGTGTCGTTGGCGGGGAGGGCCGCATCGACCCAGCGGAAGCCTTCGGGGCCGATGCCGGCGGCTTCTTGGAGGTACGTCTCGTGGTAGGATTCTGTGAGCTGGATGCCGAGCTGTTTGTACTTGTCGTTGTTGAGTGCTATGCCGCCGAGAATGAAGTTTCCACCGGCAAAGGAGGCCACTATCATGCATTAGGAGGTAGGCTCTACCTGTTAGCGCACATCTGTGGCGTCCCACGAGTACATACACATATGTACATATATATATAGCTTTTCACGGTACATCGCCGCTAAGATAGGACACGACTTTGATTGAAGAAAGAGAAACAAAGTAAGTAAAAATGAGAGAGAGGCTTACAGTGTCCAGAGCTAGGATGCGTCTTCTTCCCGTTATACCCCGACAGAAACGTCAAGTCCTTGCGCGACGTCGGATGCGACAACAGGTGATCAATCGTTGAATCTACCGCCGTCACCCACCGGTCTTTATACTCGCCATAGGCTTCCGGGTCGTAGACGTACATCTTGATCAGGTACTCGTAGAAGCTGTCGTCTCCGCCTCCCCATCCGCCCGAGCTGTCGAGGAAGCTTCCGTTCTTGGTGCTCACAAACGTGCCGACCAGGCCGGGCCACGCCTCGGGGCTCCCCGTGGGGTGCAACAGATAAATCTGGGCTTTCTCAATGAGCTCTGCATATGTCTTGTTGCCGGTCAAGTCGCTGAGACGGGTCCATTCCAGGACAAGGGTGCCAACCTCGGCAATATTGTTCTGGGCAGAGTTGCTGTGTTTTCGGGTCGGATTCAGGAATACTGTTCCATCGGGGATGCCGCTGGGGGTGTCAAAGGCGATGCTGAGGCTGTCGGCAAGGGATTGGGCCTGCTTGAGGAGGATGTCGACCTGTTGAGTGGTGGCACCTAGCTTCTTGTACGGGCCTGTGAGTAAGTCGTATCCTAGAATCTGTGTTAGTTTTTGCGTGCTGCTCTGCTCTGCCTATGCTCTCTGTTTCTGTTTTCTGTTCTTGTGTGTCTTTTCATGCTCCCGGGTTCCTGCTCCTCTTCCCTTTCTTCTCTTTGCGCCCTTTTACCATCCTCCTCATATCTCTTCCTTCTTCATTGGCGTATTGATCGGTCGGGACGTGAACACACAAACTCACCGGAAAGCAACCCCCCCAGATACCGAATATTTGTCTCAAATAGCGACACCCCATAGTTGGACGCGGCCGTCGTGGTGAAGTCAATCTTGGCAATGTGATCCAGCATCGGCTGCACAATATCCAGGCTGTTCATGACGATGGCTGTGGAGAGCGCATCGACGACGGTGACACCCCATGCAGCGCTGGAGGAAAGACGTAGCAGGTCAGTGGCAGTTCCAAACAGTAAAGGCGCATTTTGAAAAGGGACAGGCATGCAATGATGAAAGTGTTAGTGATAAAAATGATAGCCGGTAGTACATAACGATAGAAATGATAGTGATATTGATACTAGGGTTTCATGTCACGTCCTCGCAAACCACGGCACAGGCCACTAACCGGTCATCTTCATATCCATTCGTCACCGGATGAAACGTATCGTGCGGAAAAGCATGCTTATAATAGCCGTTCCACGAAATCGCAAACGCCTCCTTCACTTGCCGGGCCTTGTCATGATCGGCTACCGGTGGCACGACCGCACGCTTGCTCGGCAGAGTCACCGCAGCGCCCAGGCCCGCACACGCAAGCTGCAGAAGCACGAGAAACGACGAGGGCATTGACAACAGCATGGTACCGGCTATTCACACGGACAATTGATAGAGATAATGAAAGTCGTAGACAGACGAATGGGCTCCGGACGAGCATGTTAGGCGCGGGCCGGAGGTAATGGGAGCGAGACTAGCGGTCCTTATATGCCGATGTTTATACATGTTGTTACATATGCGTCGTATCCATATGTTGTGACATGTAAAGTACATCACGTATGCGGCTTGATCTACACTTTTTCCCATTCGTTGCTTTGCATATACGAGCGCGTCATGTTGAGGACGGCACACCAGAGACAATTGCGGCACAAATCCCGGCAGGAGCCTCGGCATGATTCCTCTCCTTGTACGATCCGGCAGCTGCTTGGCTACCTATGTCCCAGCCATGGTTCATCAGTTGCTCACGGCAGTCCAAAATGATTTGCGTTGCTTGTATGAGGAGGCCCAGGCAACAAGAACAGGTACCAACGCGATCAAGACGCGGTGTTAGAGCAGAACGCGACAACAGACGCTTGGGTTAGCGCGGCGCCGAGGTCCTTCTCTAGGCAGGTTACATTCTAGCCTCGTCTGCCGACCTGCTTTTGCGGGGATACCACGGGTCCCATCTCCACGGACCACATCCGTTTATGGGCAAGAAGTGCGAATACATGCGAGAAAGTTGGCCACATGCCTTGCGCCAGCCTGGATGGGAAATTGCCTTGTGATGGCCCTATGGGTTGGTCCTCGTCGTGGCGTCCGGTCCCTCGTCGTTTTATGATGAGATGAATCATGAGAGCCCAAAAGGGCTCTGAATTCTAATGTAGACCTTGCTGTCGCTCTTCAAACAGGCCCTGCGCCCTTTGCCGTTGGCTACGATTTTCTGCCTCGTTGTCCGGAAAGTTACGCCGTCTGCGGACGCCAGATTGACTGTGCCTACCTACTATGTAGGTGGTGATAAGGCTTGGAAGTTGGATCGGCGCAACAGTCCCAGACGCTTGCACCAACCGCAACGTGACTCGTAGATCTCCTTGAAGCGTGACTTGTTCTTCGTGCGGGGATGACATCGGAGGTTCGTGTCACGAGCCCGCATTTTTGTATCGCCAACACCAACACAACATTGAAGTTGGGCGGCCGCTTCGACAGGTCTGCGGTCTCTTCCACAACGCGAAGGCACCATCATGAAGTAGGTAGTTACCTCATTGAAGCCAGACTTCCTCTTTGATAAAGTCCGTTATTAGCGAACGCACTCGGGTCACACATCAGCCACTCTCTCGCAGTCTTGCCAGAGCTGCTGCGACCCCACCGCTCAGCCCATCCTCATCTGGTGCAGGTGCTGAACCAGACACTGCTTCGCTGCCGCGCTGCTGTGATGTCTTCTTCGAGTCTTCAATGGCGGCCGCCAGAAGTGCATCCTCTGCATCCATGTCGTCATCGTCGTCGTCGTCGTCGTCGTTCTCGTCCATGAAATGGAATTGCTTCGGCGCATCTTTCGCTACTGCACTCGGTGCACCTTTGTCAGGAGATACCCTCGAGCTGGCACTGTCTTTCGCGGGCATATCTCTGAGGGGTACCCTCGAAAGCGGCACGGCCTGCTCTAAGCGCGACGCATCACCGCGTCCAGACGCTTGTGAATCCAAACCCCGCTTCGCAGCCTTTTTGGCCCGAAAAGGCTCTTCAATTGCAGCTGTCCATCGCTTGACCTTGACGCCTCCCCAGCCGCTTATCATACTGAGTTGCTCTTGCTCCGCGTTAATGGCGTTTTTAAGACTCCCAAAGCTGGCTACCAGCGCTACCGCATCTGACTTGTTCAGACTTCGCGGAACGGTCACAAATTCAACGAGCCTGTCTGAGTAGCTCGAGGCCTGCTGGCCTCGAATGGAAGTGAAGCTTGCATTCTCGTACGATTTGTACAACTCGAGGTACCGGCCGGCTTCGGCTGCCGACCAGCATAGAATGATCGTGACATTATTGACAACGGACGTTTTGGAGAGCTCTCGCAGGGCGTCTTCGTGATTGGGTATGTCCACCATGGTGAGAAGAATTCGCAAGTCGTATTTTCCTTGAAGGTTTCGAATGCGAGTGTAAATGTATTCGGGGTGAAGTCTATGGTATTTAAGACTATCCAATTCGTTAATACACGTCCAGCAAACGGATTCCTCACAATCACAATCACATGACAGGGACTGGGTCGGGTTGAGGAGCTGACCTGAGAAAGAGCGCGCAAGTTGTCAATCCTAGAACGAAATCGGCTGGTATGTCGCTGTATTCCCAGGGCATGGATCGGATCGACGTGAGAATTGGGTTCCCACGTTGTCGTGGTGAAACCAGTATCGTTGATCCACTGGGATTCTTCGAAGGCAAAGCCTGCGGAGTTGGCTGTACAATCTTTGGGCCAGTCGACCCTGCCGGAGGCGGTTTATCAAGTCGCTGAGGTGTAGGCTGCTGGATCTTTTGCGGCGTAGGCTGCTTAGGTCGTGGGGGTACCGGATCTGAGGCCGCCATGGCGGCTAGAAGGGCGTCGTCCGCACCATAGTCGTCGTCATCCATGATGAGGACGGTTCAGTGTGAGCGTAAATGTAAGACGTCTGTGTGCAAAATCTGGGAGGTTTCCGAGACAGGATTTGAAGTCGTTCTTGAATCTTTACTCTAGAATCTAGACTGAGTCAGAGTCACTGACAGCGTTGAAGTGACGTAGGTAAGTTGACAAGGTGAGCAGGACAAGAAAAAAAGGCTAAATTCGGCGGTCGGCTCTTGAGTCTTAAGTGTTACCCCACCACTTGAAACTTGACAACTTGACAGGTACAAGGAGGTACATAGAGTGACAACACAGTGGATGCATAAATTCATTAGAAACATTCCACATGGTGACATGAATTAAAAAGTCATAACGGAGACAAGGGACGAACATGAATCGTCCGCACATCCCCAACATCTGTCCCGCTCCTTTGTGCCAAAACGAAAAAAAAAAAGTCATCATATGTAGTACAACCAACCCTATCTCCTCACTCATCACCATATTCACTTCCGCTCTCTGCTCCCTCCCCAGCAACGGCCTTTTGCACAGACCTCAGCGCATCCAACCACGTGTCAAACATGGCTTTCGCTCCCTGCAACTTCGGATCCGGAGATTCCATAGCCGATATCTGATCTCTCAGCCGCTCGTACGCCGCAATCATGACCCAGACCTGCAGGCCCGAGGTATCGCTGGCGGAACGGGCCGAAGAATCTGCAAAGGCCGCAGAGAGCTCCCGGGTGAGAAGATCGAAAGCAATTTCAAATCGGGCGCCATCAGGGCCTGAAGACTTGGCGGTGTCAGCATCTTCGTCTGCTATCCTCCCGTCGTTGCTGTTATTGTTGAGCCTTGCCTTTTCGAGACGAGGGGACGAGGGTGGCGATGGGAATAACAATGGCGTCAGATAGGCCGCCTCGTCGTGGAATGAGACCAAGGTATCTGCATCTGATGCGATGGGTGAGGGAGCGAGTTCGTTTCTCGGCCGAGGTGCTTCGAAGAGTCCCGCGCCACGCCGCAGATCCGCGCCGGAATGCTTAGGGATAGGGCCGTAGTTGTCATCGAATTCTTGCACCTGGGGTGCCGGCTCGGGTGCTACTGTAGCGGACAGAGGCTCGCGGTGGGCGGGCGGAACGTCGGGAACTGGTGGGACGTTGGTGTCCTCGGTGAGAAGGGTGTCGTCGACCAGAGTGCGGTATTGGCGGACCATAGTCCGTACGCTGCATTGTCTGTCGACGACGGCGATGGCAGCTTCCTGTTTCTTCTTTGCGGCAGCCATCTCCAGGTGCCCGATGTTGTGGACGGGCGTCTTTGCGCGGCGCCGAACGGATGATCTGGGGCGTGGTTTGATCAGCGAGGGTCCTCGTCTCATACGAGGTTTCGTGGGATCGGTCTCCATGGACATGACATCTGATATGAGCGGACGTGCAGCAGTCTGAGAAGACGGAGGCGGAGGCGGGGGCGATGGCCGAGACGGGGTAGGAACTGAGGCTTCAACAGGGGCAACAGTGGAAGTCAAAGGTGACGACGGGGGCTGGACCGAATGTTTCGTTTCAGAAGCAGAGGGCGAAGGCGAAGGCGAGAGTTGTGATGATGAAGGAACTGACGCCTCAGCAGAGGCAGCAGCGGAAACCGGAGAAGGCAATAACGCGGATTTAGCAGAACCTTGCGCTTCCGCGACAGGCGGCGAAGGTGAAGGCGAGCGCTGTGATTGCGAAGGCCCTGAAGCCTCAGCAGAGGCAGCAGCGGAAGCCAAGGAAGGCGACGACGTAGATGGAGCAGAATCTTCTCGAGCGGACGATGGCGGCGCTTGGTCGACGCTTGGGGAAAGAATAACAGATTCAAGGTTCGACATATCGATTTCGGGCGTAGAAACAGGCTTGTGCTTGCGCTGTTGCTCCGTATCAACTCGCACCAGAGTAGTCGTATGTCTCGAGTCCTTCACGACGGGCGAGATTGGGACCTCAGGATTGCCCAAGCTGGCCATCTGCAAACTGGCCATCTTGATGCCGGAGCCCAGGTTGCGTGCGCTCCATTGTCTAAGCACTGGCTCAGGTGCCGAGTGCCTCGACTTGGCAAAGTACTTTTGGAGTCTTTGCCGGGTCGGTTTCAGATTGCTGGCCATCATGATAAGGGAACGGCGTGAGTTTTTACTTGACGTTGACTCTGGCGACATGGGGGACTCGGCAATCGAACCAGGGCTGACGGGGCCTTGGACAGACATCTTGTTCTTTCGTCTTTTTGTTTCGTTGTCTCTTTTCTTTTGCTGCCACCTTTACTGGGCTGTCGTTGTCCCAGACTGTTATTTCTCTACTTCGATGGGTGCGTGCTCGTCCGTCGCGTCGATTAGGTGGAATGAGGGGAAGAGAGAAGAGAGAAGACTCATGGAAGGCCGAAGAGAGTGGATTGAGGACAAGGTGAGGGAGAAGGTATGTTCCATGCAGCAAGAGGCTGACCGATGAGATTAACGACCGATCCAAGCAGGGGACACGTCTGGTTGTCAGTTGATCAAGTGGATGAACGGTGTGACAAAAAAGGCCCTCGTCCCAATAAAAACTAAAACTTGCAGAAGCAGGTTTTTGACAGGCCACAATACCTATGCAGCTTGGGTAGAAGATCAGCACAAGGACAAACAGGAGTTCCGAGTCACAGACATATGAATGACAGGCTACATATTGACAGCAACGGCCCGAGTCCCGAGCTTTGGGGAAATCCGGCAGTCGCGGGCCGAAGGAAATTTATTACATTGTACAATGACAAGATTGACAAGAGTGTGGCTCGGTCTGGGCAGTGAGCACTGATCACTGGATCAGTGATGAGAGGCAGTGCATGGGGTTATGTATTTGTATGCTGTGTCCCCGGCCCCCTAGTCTCTAGAGCTCTCTACTCCGTAGAGGTACATAGTATGTACATACGTACCTATGTACATTCTCAGATGTACCAAATAATAAGATGCAACGGCCGAGCCAAGGAACGCGTTGAGGATCGCGGTGATCCGGCTGGTGGCTGGCTGGTGGCTGATGAGGTGACGATACGTAACCAGTTCTGCGAAGAGATGTTTGATCGTCGTGTTGGCAAGACATTGCTTTCCTCTTTTTGGATATTTACCTCTTTCGTCCTCCATTTTCTTCTCTCATCTCGAAGTCTCTGGCCCTAACCCAGAAGAAAGGAAAGGAAAAGAAAGCGAAAGGAGACCTCGATGTACATGCGCATGCAATGAAACGCAATCATCAGGACACCCAGGTTGGCCCAATCTCGCTTCCACGAGCGCCAAAACTGAGAGGCCGCCACCAACAGAATTGGGGCTTCATCCAGTTTGAAGTCCGATTCTGTAGGTAGGCAACTTAGCATAGGTAATATTCGTGACTTTACCAGTTCTATTCTTGGACAGCTGCGGGCTGTGCCGGAGCCCTGTACTGCCATAACGAGTCAGAATTCCCCTGAATCAGGAACACATCACGGTGCCGGAAGTTCCATCATTCAGCAATCAGCAAAGCCACATGGCACAAGTTGAAGTGACAGAAAGGACGCAGCTCGCGGACTTTGGTGGGTGACCCGCCCAGTCTACCTAGGCCCAGGCTCTAGCCGATTCTGCGACTGCCAACCGGCATGACGTCTCATTAGACCCTTGTAAGTTGTCAGTTGTCACACGCTGATTGGGGAGTCCTAAGTCGGAACAAATGTACGGAGTACATAGGTACCTATGTAGGTACGTACCTGTATGTTTGTAGCCTTGTAGCCTTGTAGGTATGTATTCATGTACTCCGTACCTAGTACATACATAGGCACGGAGTACAGCGACATCGCGACTCGAGCCTCTGTGCTAGCACCCAGGGCAACTGGCAAGACTACCTAGGTATGTAGGTACAAGTGAGGTGGCCTTACTTACAGGTCTCCCTACTCGGACCGACCGTAAATCGCATCTTCGCGACCGCTCTTGAACGCGGATTTGACCCTCAAAGCCGGCCTCTAACGATCAAAAATGCCCTAGTGGAAGATGCCACACGACCCGGCCGACCGACGAAACAGACTCAGGAAGTTGAGGAAGCTGTACTTTCAATGGTGCTCAACGATAGCTGTGGCCGAGAGAAAACCTGTAGCACACTTGCCGACGACCTTGGCGAAATGGGCCACGATGTATGTATCTCGGACCACAGTCAGGAGGATTCTATGTAAAAATAGGCTCAATAAGCCCAATCTAATTGGGAAGCCTGCAATAAAAAGAACATGAGGCAGGACCGCTTTGAGCGGTGTTTAAGCTATCAATACTAGACCTTGGATGATTGGAAGAACGCCATCTGGTATGATGAGTCCTCAGTTATTCCCTTACGCAGGCGCGACAGTTACCGAGTTTCGCGTACTAAAGATGAGATGTTTCTGCCATCTGTTATCCGCGAACGATGGTGAGAAGCCTCAAAGTTCGTCATCTGGGGCTGCTTGTTTACGACAGAAAGGGGTCCTGCAGCCAGAGACTGTAGCAGAGAAACGAAAAGCCATTGAACAGAACTGCTTTATATGAATCCTGAGATGGAGCATGTCTCAAAGAGTCAGGCACACCTGGCCCGAGGCCTACATGGAGATTTAACAAGCAGACTGGCAGGGTGTCAGGGGGCACAGGGAAGGAAAGTGATGAGTGGCGTCACCGTACGAAGATTGTTAGTCCTAAGCTTGTACCCTTCGTCAAAGTCTGCCTCCAAGGATCGTCCCCAGACAGTTGCAGCACAGGAAGATAAGGCGCCAGCGCATGCACACCCGATGCAGAAACATCTATACGATCTCACGACTACTCTGATGTGACAATTCACCAGATCTGGGTATGATCGAGCCTGCTTGGACGTATCTACAGCGCGCAACGACGAAGAAGGATGCCCAAAGAACCGGCAGGGAGCTGTTGCCGCTTGGGAAGCTGCATGGGGACCGTCTCCGAACCTTAGAAATGTCTGTCGAAGGTCCTTGTGCATGTAGAAAGACCTCAGGCCCCCCAAGGTTCAGAGGAGAACCCAAATGTATAAAGATTCTGAGAAATTCAGCGTCGCTTGTTGTATTTTCTGGGATGGAACCCAGAAACGGTTCAGACGAGGAAGAGTGCCCCCTGGCTACGAATACCGATTTCGAAGTAATCGCTCCGAATATACGGGGTTTGGCCGCTTTTCCACTCACGAGTCATAAGTCACAACTCACTCGTCGCACCACTCACTCTTCCGTGCAACAATCCGTCGGCTGCACACGACACAAAATTAGGGTGCAGACCGATCAAACAACCAGTTGCCGCCCCCAATGCCAAAGAAGAAGGACTGGGGAGCCTCAACTAGATCATGCGCCCGCTTAGCCAGCAGAGAGCTGAGCGAAGAGCCCGAGAGAGAGGCCACCGCCACCCGCACTGTCAAAGAACAAGATGACCTCTGCTCTGGCGCCGCTTTCCCCAACGACGAGCACCGTGTATTATGTAGTAGCTCTACCGCCCACTGAAATCGCAGACGACTCCTTGATAGACGAATCCTCTCTGCCTCCCGAACAACCAGAAATCGACGTCGACACCCAGGTTGCCGTCGACGCCCAACTCATGGTGTCAACCGAAGAAATGACAAACCAACAGCCGCCTCCGTGGGCTCAAGCTATATTTGATAACTTAGCAGCGCTTGAGCGCAGCTCAACCCGAGAGATCAGAACCACCTCCTCGAGCAGCGAGAGAAATGGGACCCGTCACCCGAGAGACCAGTGCCGCCAACACCCGAGAGACCGTTGGCGACACTGGTTCCAAATCAACTGACTTTGCCGCCACTAAAAAGCTAGACCCGTACGGAATCAGCCAGGATGCTGAGAACCCGAAGTTCAATCCCAAGCCGCGCGAATCGCGCTCCCTGCTCGAAGTCTTGGAGGGGAAAAAGGAGGAATTCGAGGGGTGGATGGTGGCCATCATCGACTACCTCCACATCAACCGATATACTTTCCGTGCCGAGGGGCACCCGCATGACCTTTGTCTTGAATTTGAACCGTGTCAAGAGCGGTCCTCGCGACATGATGATGTCGAGACACATGTCGGAAGACGACCCGTACAGCAGGCCTCGAGAGATGCTGGCTCATTTATAATTAAAAGCGACCTTCGGCATTCCGCATGGGACCACGACTGCCTATCACACCCATTCCTGATTGATGTTTGATATCAAGAAGGATGGCATCAACGAGTTCATCTCCAAGGTAAACACATTGGCTGACAAAGCTGATACATATCCGCAAGACGGCGCGCAAGGCCACGCTGTTCAACTGCATGCCTCGGGGTTTCGACACCACGGGTCATCTTTACCTCCACACGGACGATAGCGAGGTATCGTACGAAAGCTTCACGCGCGACCTGACGGCCGCTATCCTCGCTCAACAGGAGGCTCGTAATTGCGGATGTCAGCTTTGTCAGCCAACATGTTTACCTTGGAGATAAACTCGTAAATATCATCCTTCTTGATATCAGACATCAATCGGGAAAGGGTGCGATAGGCCGTGGTGGTCCCATGCGGATTGCCGAAGGTCGCTTCTACGGAGTAAATGAGCCAGAATCTCTCGAGCGCTGGTGTACGGGTCGTCTTCCGACGTGTGTCTACGAAGGTCATGCGGTCGGGTGCCCTCGTCACGGAACATATCGGTTGATGTGGAGATAGTCGATGATGGCCACCATCCACCCCTCGAATTCCTCCTTTTTCCCCTCCAAGACTCCGGACAATAGTTTATCGAATATGGCTTAATGAATAAATATCTCGTGTGGTGTTGACACTGCTGAATCCTTTCCGGTGCTGGTGGCTGGGCCAGTCAAGCTATCAAAATTGGCACGGCTCCGTAGAGTCCGTACGGAGTACATGAGTCAGGACTCCAGGAGTCCAGGACTGTGGAGACCCACTTTTGACTGTGCACCTAAAACGCTGATTGGGGCAGAGTGGGGCAACATGACCACCCCATTATTATGGCGCTGATCACCTCAGCAAGCCGACAACTGTCGATAGCGTCGTTGAAATTCGTAATTTCGGCGACCTGACTGACAAGGCTTGCCCTGTATCGACAAAGTCCAGACATCTCAGAGTTATCAATCGTCAGCGTCGGCATCTCATTCTTGAAGCTATAAAAAGCGCACCCTTCATCGATCTTTGGAGCTGAATATGAATTGGCCGTCGCCCTCACTGTTGCCACTCGGCGCTCAACCTGGCGCATTAGACAGCCAATTCATATTCTACACTCCTCCGCCGCAGGTTGAAGCTTCAAGTAGCTTTAGACCTGGCCTGCCGCGCCGCCAGGAGGATACCGAAAGCGATCAAGACGGCACATCCAACGCTGAAGGCGAGCCTCAGAGCGCAAATCCTCCCCGGCGGCCGCGGGCTGTCGGAGAGATCAGGCCGCGTCGTCGTAACCATGGTGTGCTCCGCCAACTTGTCGAAGGCAGAGACTGTGACCTGACACACCTCTGGGAGCCCAGTTTACGCCCACGCGATCATCTGCCGCCGCCAGAAGTGGTGTATGAGAGCTTCGAACACGCCGTCGCGGGCGTCACTGCGTGGGCAAAGGACCATGGGTTGGCTTACAAGAAGCAGAAATGGGCCAGAGGCGGCCGTTATAGACTTCTGATGTGCTGCAGTCGAAGTGGCAAGTGCCGCGAGAGGCTCGGTGCTAGCGACTCGCAGCCACGGCGAGGCGCTGTGTCTCAGAGAACTGACTGTAAGATGCAGTTTTGGCTCATGGCGATTGACTATACGCAGTTGGACGGTCAGTGGAGGGTTAAATGGTGCAAAAACAGAGCCAGTATAACTCACAATCATCCTCCCGCACACGACGTGGGAAGCATTGCGATGTACAGGCGAGTGACGCATAGTAACAACAACGAGCTCCCTGGCGATGTTGTATCTGAAGAAATCACCATTACGGGCTTCCGAACAAGGGATGTTCGCTTCCCTACGTCCCTGGACAAGACCGGTTCGGATGCCATGAACGCTGCGTGCGATTACTCGTCTGCCTACTGCATTCTCGAGACGAATTCGTCCTTGTCTGGCCATGGCATGGTGAGTTGCCCCTTGTCTCTTTTCATCACCTCCTTAACGTCGCTTTTTTTTTGTGGCCCCATTCTAAACATAACGGGCCCCTATGGTCTTTCAATTGCCAATTTTAGACATTTACCATCGGACGCGGCAACGATATTGTCTGCGCAGCCATCCGCCACGTCGCCGAGCGTCTTCAAGGCAAGACGCTCTCTTCGCTCGTCGGCAGCTGGGGCCAGACATGGCGCCACCTCGTGTCCGACAGCCAGTTGCGGTGGATAGGTCCCGAAAAGGGTGTCATCCATCTCGCCCTAGGGGCCGTCGTCAACGCCATATGGGATCTCTGGGGCAAGGTTCTGGGCAAGCCCGTGTGGAAAATCGTGGCAGACATGACGCCCGAGCAGTTTGTCGACTGCATCGACTTTCGCTACATCACCGACGCCCTGACACCGGCCGAGGCGGTATCGCTGCTCAGGGACGCGCAAGTCGGCAAGACTGCACGTGTAGAAGACGCCCTGAAGAACAAGGCCGTGCCGGCATACACCACGAGTGCCGGTTGGCTCGGCTACGGCCAGTACAAGATGGAGGCGCTGCTCCGGGAGACTCTCGCCCAAGGGTACCGGCATTTCAAGCTCAAGGTCGGAGGCAATCTGGAGGAAGACAAGCGGCGACTGACGATTGCGCGTAACGTAATCGGCTACGACCGTGGAAACATTCTCATGGTGGACGCCAACCAGGTCTGGTCGGTGCCCGAAGCCATCGAGTACATGAAGCAGCTCGCCGTCTTCCAACCCTGGTTCATCGAGGAGCCCACATCCCCCGACGACATATTTGGCCACAAAGCCGTGCGCGAGGCCCTCAAGCCATACGGCATTGGCGTTGCTACCGGCGAAATGGTCCAGAATCGCGTCGTCTTTAAGCAGATGCTCATGAACGGCGCCATCGATGTTTGCCAGATTGACGCCTGCCGCCTCGGTGGTGTCAACGAGGTCATGGCTGTGCTGCTGCTGGCCAAGAAGTATGGCGTGCCTGTTGTGCCTCATTCCGGCGGCGTGGGTCTCCCCGAGTACACGCAACATCTCAGCACTATTGACTACGTTGTCGTGAGCGGGCAGAAGTCGGTGCTCGAGTATGTCGACCACCTGCACGAGCATTTCCTGCATCCGTCTGTCATCAAGAACGGCTACTATCAAACGCCCATGAGCCCTGGATACAGCGTGGAGATGAAGCCTGAGAGTATGGACCGGTTCACTTATCCGGGTGAGGAGGGGGTCAGTTGGTGGACGAGTGAGGAGGCACAGCCAATCCTTACGGGAGAGAAGATGTAATTGGCTAGAAGGGAGCACAAGATTAGATATATGAGAATGGAAGAATAGATTTTGATGAATGTAAAGTCAACTTGTAAGAGGGGAGCACCGAACCCGAAATTGAGGATGGGGAGAAAAGGCCTAATGGATGAAAAACATGTAATAAAACCATGAGTAAACTATGTGAAATGGACTGTAAGAAAACCACAATCAATCTCATTTTCGAATGGCTACACGAGAGCACGCGGTGTCCCCTCATCAAGCGAAGCAGGACGTCGCCAAATTGCAAATGTGGCTTCAAAGCGGAGCCCAACTTCTCCCACGCGATGGCTTCCTTCCTTCCCACAAGAACGCAAACCAACTTTCCCACAATGGTCCTCACCACATCGTGGAACACCTCCGCGGCCTCGCGCCCTCTGCGCTCTCTCACTTCTCTCTTCCTATTATGGAAGGGGTTCCTCCTAGCCGTGGCCCTCAGCGCAGTCCTCGCGCCCGCCTACGATACCTCGACGACTCTCTTCTTGGAGCGCATGTACGGACGCGATGCCCGCGTTCCTCTTCTAGCCGCGCAGCTCACGCGATGGGATGCCCTCTACGCAATGCACGCCTCCATCAAGGGCCGCATCTATGAGCAGGAATGGGCTTTTGGACTCGGCTTGCCCGCCTTGGTGAGCGGCATCGCCAGACCTCTTGCCGGGGTGACGCCCTCAGGGTACGCCCTCGAGCCCATTGTGGCCATCATGTTCGCGCATATCACGCACTTCCTCGCGGTGCTTTGTCTGCACCGCCTTACCGTGCTGCTGTCTGGTAATACGCGATTAGCCTACCTATCTGCTGCGCTGCACATCCTTTCTCCGGCGGGATTGTTCCTATCGGCGCCGTACAATGAGAGTCCGTTTGCGTGCCTCTCGTTTCTGGGCAATCTGTTGTTCGCGGTGGGCTTGACGAGCGCGCTGCTGGGACCGCTCCGGAAACATGGGGCTATGATTGCGGCGGGCCTGTCGTTTGGCCTGGCGACCGTCTTTCGCAGCAATGGTTTGACGAGTGGGCTTTTATTTGCGGTTGAAGCCGTACACAGTCTGCGCAGGATCGCTGTTGTTGGCGGCTCGCGCTCGCAACGCGTCGGCGGCCTGGTGGCTCTGACAGTCGCTGTCCTGGGCGGACTCTGCGTGGCTGCTGGATCTGTCGTGCCACAGACATTGGCGTGGATGAGATATTGCGTGGGGGATCGTGATGTGTCGCGACCGTGGTGCGACAAGATGGTGCCGAGTATATATACATTTGTGCAAGAGAAGTACTGGTATGTTGTATCGCACTATTCTCTTCGCTTCTTTGACTCTTTTATTTTATTCTTCCATTTTATCTTCTTCTGACTCACGCCTTTCTTGCCACACAGGAATGTCGGCTTCTTGCGATACTGGACTTTGAACCAGGTGCCTCTGTTTCTACTCGCTGCGCCCATGCTCGCCATCCTTCTTGCGTCGGGCATCGACCTGTTCCAGAACCCGCAACAGATAAGCAGGGTGGCAGGCAAGCCAAGGAACAATGATGAGGGATGCAAATGGTTTGTGCGCGCGCTCGCAGCCAGCCAAGTCATAGTGGCGGTCCTGGCCATCATGACATATCACGTCCAGATCATTACGCGCATCTCTTCCGGATACCCGGTGTGGTATTGGTGGGTGGCCGACTGCCTGATGGAGAAGAAGAGGCAGCGTCTGGGAACAGTTATTGTCATGTTCATGATGTTGTACGGGGGGGTTCAGGGGGGGCTGTTTGCCACGTTCCTGCCGCCGGCATGACGGCGCTAGGTCTCGCGCGACTCTCTGCATGCAAACAAACGAATTGGACAACTATTAGAGGACAGACAGCCTCATCGTTTTAAACGCCCGACCGGCGATGGAGGGGGTCACATGCCGGCACATACACTTCAGGAACACCATAAAGAGCCATCCGTTTCAAGGTGCCTACACACATATCGGATGGAGCTTACATCTGATAGTGTTGATGAATGCGTGACTGATTCAGAAGTTACCACACACAGTCGGGCGCATTTCCGTCACACCAAAAATCAGGGACTCCATACAGAGTTATTGCACCTTGACGCGCTCACTCAAGCATGTAACCATCTCACAAAATTGGAGCGCGCGAGTGATTAATACGCTACCATCCACAGACGGGCGCGTAGTCGCACCATTCTGATGTAGAGGTTCCGAACACACCGCAATGCTCTAATGCAGTCATCTCGTACCTCCAGCCATCCGCGCATCACGACAAGTCGGCGCCTCGTCTGCAGGACGCCAATGTCGTGCGTCTTGACTCTGTTACAAAAGCCCTGGACAGCCAGCGAGACAGAGAGAAGGCTCGTTTGTTGGCTCAAGCTTTGATAAGTTTGCAGTTCTCCCCTTTATGTGTGATTGACAACTGCCAGCAGGTGAGTGAATCACTGCACGGGACATAAAAGAATGTTCACGGATCGCACATCCATCCCTACAAAAACACCATTCGTCTCGTCGATATTTTCAAGAAGTCGATGAGATCAAAAACGGTCCTTACTCCATCCAAGGACTGTGCATCTTCGACATTTCGTCCCCCACCGACTATCCAAATCCGAAGGTCCCTCTGCGGACCATCATTTGTTCGAAGAAAGAGAATGGAAAAATTTCTGAAGGAGAATCGAATGGGAGCTCCTCATCAAGCGCATACGAACGTCACCGCCCCACACCGCGCCATCGAGTCCCGAGTCTCCCGACCATCCACTCAGCACGCGTCGTCCCAATCAGGTTCGATCCAGACCAATAATGGCACGACCAATCCGACGTCCTTCTCCTCGGCCTCCTCGGTCAGGCCTCGCAGCAACGGCGACGATGACGACGACGACGAAGAAGAAGAAGAAGAAGAAGTCGATAGTACTGACGACCTAGATGGTCTGCTTAGCGATGTCATCTCCGTCCACGACGATCTTGCCACATGGCTTCAACATACGGGCTTCTGGGATGTCGACTACCGACGGGCCATGCTCGCCGATGTGCGGCGTCTCAAAGGCCTCGAGGCGGAACGAGCCAGCGTCCTAAATAGGATCCGCGCCAGCAAGCCGGGAATCGCGGGTGGTGAAGCTCCAGCCTTGGTTCCCATTGCTGCTGCTGCTGCTGCTGCTACTGCTACTGCTACTGCTACTGCTACTGCTGCTACTGCTGCTGCTGCTACTGCTGCTACTGCTACTGCTACTGCTACTGCTGCCACTACTGCTACTGCTGCTACTGCTACTTCTACTGCTGCTACTGCTACTGCTGCTACTGCTACTGCTCCCACTGCTACTACTGCTACCGCTGCTACTGCTACTGCGGTTGCGCCTAAGTCATCGCATACATGCGCCTCGGCGCCGGCTGCTTGTTCAACGAACTCGACAATCGAGGCGAACTTGGCACGCTACGAACTTACTGGCCCACTATACAGACGAATTGCGCAGACACCTGCTGTCAAAAAAGGTAACGACTGCTCCAAGAAGCACCGTTCCGTTCCTGTGATGCACAGATACGCACTCAAACGTACATACATTTACTTCCATGCCTACATATGTTTTCAAAAGGAGGAAACCAAAAAGAGTCAGTAGAAGCTAAAATAAGTGTCGTCCAGGAACGCGCTACTTCCTCGTCAAGTCATCTACCATGACCAACGTGATGAGGTCCCAACAGGACGTAAGTCCCCCTTCATATGTCACTTTCACTTACGGGCCAACATGTCACTCCCAAAAGACACACGCTGACCCTCAAATCAGAACCTCTGGGTAACACAGAACAAAAACGGCTCCCTCCTGGCACAAGCCTTTCTGGAGAGCAAAACCGTCGTGCTCTTCTTTTCAGTCAACAGATCCAAGGCTTTCCAGGGATATGTAAGCCACCAATATCATTCACACGCACTCCCTCTTCTCCTTTTTGTGTGTATAAAAAAAAATCAAAAAAATCGTACCTATATAGCGGGCGAGAAGCCTCCATACGGCAAAGAGACTGACTTGAGCTCCCTAATCTACGTAGGCACACATGACCTCCCTTCCCGACGCCTCAATCCCTCCCCCCCTCTGGATCACCGCCACCGCAAACGACATGCACACCACGCACCCCTTCCACATTCACTGGGTCAAAACCGCCGAAATTTCCTTTTACGAGTTTGCGCACCTCAAGAACGCGCTCAATGAACACCTCTCCGTATCGGTCGGCCGGGATGGCCAGGAGTATCCCCAAGACTGCGGACGGCGTATGGTGCAAGTCATGAATAGGGTTGCTGCTGCTGCGGTGGCGGCTGCAGCGGCCGCGAGGGCCGGGAACAAGACGGGCATGGCGATGACGGGGCTGGATAGGTCGAAGTGGTTTCGGAAGGGTTTGCCTGCGAATCCGGCTTTGGAGCCTGTGCCTATGCCTATGCCTATGCCTATGCCTAGGCCGGTCTCGGTGCCGGTCACGGTGCCTGTGCCCATGGGTGTGGGTGTGGGTGTTGGTGCGGGGAGGGGTATGCCCAAGGGTAGGGGCGCGGGTGTGAGCGCGGGTGCGGGCGCGGGCAAGGAAGACTTGCTGGTGGACTTGGAGTATTGTAACTAGAAACAGCGGCAAGGAGGAGTAAGTTTTCTTCAGAGTAAGGGTACTTGCTGTACGGGGATGGAAAATGGTGATGGTGATGGTCATGGCAATGTACATGTATGGCGATGGGTGATGGACAGATTGAATAACCAAGCCACGGACGGCGTACATTGTATTGCATGGCAAAGCGGCAGAACCGGGAGCCAAGCCCATAGTAGCCATTCTCGTATCATGTTTCTATTTCAAATATACAAGACCGCATCAACGCCTCGTCAACAGGGGGTTTTTTTTTTTTGGAAACCCCCCCCAAAAGAAAACCCCTCGTCATAAACACCAAACTCCAGTGAGTGATAGGCATGTACACACATGAGTAAGAGAAAAAGAGAAAAAAAAAAAATCGAAAAGAGAGGCGAGTTGCCATAAGAAAAAACCCCCCCAACAAAATAAAGAAAGAAACATGTTCCCAATTCCAAACCCACAGCCCAGATTAATAGTCTTCATCCTCAGAATCACTATTATCATGCACCCGTATAGCCCTCCACCTCCGATCCGTCAAGTCCTGCGCAGCAGTCCCCTCACTCTCCGGATCAACATAGCCCGCACCACCCGCCACACTCAGTGCCACCGGCAAAAACACCAGAGCATGCAGCGCCGCAAACACCACCAGCGCCAACCACACCCGGAAGTAGTAAATCTCAAAAATCTTGGACCGTGTAAACGCCAGCACACATACGCCCAGAAGCTTCGTCACCGTAATGCCAGAGAAGACTGATCCCCCGACATTGACGAGACTAGTCCACGCGCGGGCATCCCGGCCACGCAGCGTCGTGTTGTTGCTCTCCATGACAGTCCGCGAGGGGAATGTATATGCCCTGGCGATATGTGCGCAGAATTCGACGGAAATGCCCACGCAGATGATGAGGTTTACTAGCGATACCGCATTGAGGGATACGCCAAAGACGGCCATGGCGCCCATGATGTCAATGACGCACATTGTGACGGTTACGGTTAAGACCGCGGAGGTCATTGCTGAGCCGAGCAGGACGGCGGCGATGACGAAGATGATGCCCACGAGTGCGGAGAGGAGCGCTGCGGTCAGAGGAATAATGCTGAGGTACTGGTCAAAGAAGATGTAGAATACGCTGTAGGGGAAGACGTCTTGTCCGGTACGCTCTGTAATCTCGGATGCGATGCGACGAGCCGCCGCGTAGGCATTGATGAAGTCGGCTTGGCTGCGGAGAGGTGTGTGTGCTGTTCGGAAATGGCTGGCCTCAATGGTGTTGTCCTGGTGGCTGATCGCCACTGCGTCGCTGTAGGCTGCCATGCCGCCTAGGGGACACACGTCATCTGCTGGAGAAGATAAAAACTTGTCAAGGTAGTGGATGAATTCTTCGTTTTCTGGCATGCCGTACAGGGTTGCGTTCCAAGCTGGGGTTCGATCCGCAAAACACGTCTTGCCGTCCTCTACGCAACACTGCTCGTAGACTGGATTAAGCCACAGGAAGAAATCGTCCATCCAGCTCGCGGTAGGGGAGGCAATGTATGACACATTCGGGCGTTGGCGCTCGAGTTCTAGCGTCTTTGTCAAGGATAACCATTCGCAAGAGGTAAATCTCGAGCAGACCGCTTGCTGTTGCTCGCGGTGGGCCATGTCGACCCCGCGGGTGACAAAGTAGACAGGCGGTCCGGTCTTCATGTAGTCGTACAAGTCGTTGAAATAAGGAATCAGGTACGATTCGTCAGGAATCGCCACTCGCTGGTCAAGCCCAATCTCAATCATGGGGATCAAGGCAAGCGCAGCGGCAAAGACACCGAAGAAAACCACAATGACACCCAGCTTGACGCGCTTGAGGAGCAGGCGAGGCGCATAAGTGTTCTTGATGAAGATCTGGAGAATGCTTTCCTCCTCAATTTCAGATACGTGGCCGCTACCCACGAAGCCATTATTGCCATTATTGTAGATTCGAGCCTTTTTGATCTGCCACCACGGCCAAAGTTCGCATCGACGATCTTCCACGCGAATCTGGTTCAAGGCGAGGAAGGAGACAAACATGGTCATTTGGAGGAGGGCGTTGATGAAGACAGCTCCAGCGGCGTAGGCGGCAAAGTTGCGCACAGCGGGCATGCCTACGGCAGCACCCAACGCAAAGGCCACGGTCTCTGTCAGAGCAGAAAACAGGATGGAAGGACCCATTCGACCGAGGGCTCGGGCAACTCGCTCCTCTACCATGCGATCGGGGCAGCTCAGGTTGACTCGGTCAAGTTCGTGAACAATTAAGAAGATGTTGTCCACGCCCACAGCCAACACGATAAAGGGAATCACTTCCACAATAATCAGCGTTGCCTTGAGACCTACCCACGAGAAAAAGCCAATGGATGCTGTGATGGACATGAGGACTATGATGATGCCTAGCAAGCCGAGCGAGACCTTGGATTCGACGAGGAGCAGCGCCGGGTTGCGGAAAACGTATTTTAGAGGCGTGCCGAGAGCCATGCAGGCATATATGAACATGACAAGGTAGCTAATGACCACAATCTTGGCATCGGTGTTGGTTGACTTGTTTAACTCCTGCTCCAGACTGATTTCTGTATTGAACGACAGTCGCAAGCCCCTCTGTTTGGCCTCATCTTGTACTTCCAATAAACGGTCGCGCAATTTGTTCTCCCAATCGATGGCCGTGCCACGAGCGTCGCTGCCCTCGGGTGGGTTGTTGATGACCCAAGTGACGGTAAGGGCCTGTGCTTCGGTCACATCTTCGTCATATCCTCCCAAGATCATGCTAGGATCAATGGGTTGTCCAAACTTCGGCCGGCAGTCGACGGGTGATTCGGTACACTTGCGGAGATGGTCTTTCCATGTCTTGGCATTGATCTCGCCCCCCTCGGGAAACCAGTAGCCTGTCACCGACTGAACGACACAGGCGTCGCCCATGGGCTTGAAGCACAGATCACCAAGATACTTGCCGTAGGTGTCGCTCTCCAGAGTTTCAATGCTCTTCTCAACGTTCATCCACCACTTGAGAGTGTCGTAACTTAAAACCGGACCGGGTCCGCTTGGCAAAGTGTCATTGACCAGAAAGATCTTTTCTGCGCGGTAAAAAGGCCCGAAGTTGGCGTCGAAGTAGGCCTTTTCTTGCGCGGCCGCAGACGATGGGCTCACCCATAGGCGCGCGGGATCCTTCTCCAGGTCGAATTTGAACCAGCCAGCGCTCAGAACGGCGACAATGAGGAAACTGAGGCCAATCGTGATACCCGGGAAGCGTGAAGAGGCATGGCCAAGACGGTAAAACAAATCGTCGCATCGATCATTGATCCAGTATCGTTTAGTTGGACGATCCCGCATGGCTTCCGTCAGTACAGGGCCGCCTTCGTCTTCATCATCGCTGTGTAGAGCTTCGTGGAGTAGTCGCGTTCGCTCAAATCTGTGCTGAGCATATCGTTTCCATGCCACATGGCCAAAGATGGTGGCGGAAAAAGCAAAGAGAAGTATCGAGTACGTGAAGATGGACGCGAATGACAGGCATGGCAGCGCACCAACACGACATGAGCCAGACTGCTCTACATCAGGAAGCTTGGGGCACATTTCAGGACAGTCGACGCAGACGCACTGGAAATTCGGGTCCTCATCGTTGCATTTCTTGGGCGTCATGTCCAACGCGCCCATGCTGGGATCCTCGTACGATTCGGGGTAGTTGATCTGGAACGGCGAGCCTACCAGCGGTTTCTTATCGCCCAAAAACTTGAGCATGTCGTGGTAATTCTTGGCACCACCTCCTATCAAGTCCATTGCTCTGCTATTGGCACCGCCAAACTTGACTTCTTTGCAACTGTCGTAGAACCCGGAGCCGTATTTGTCCGATATAAGCTGATCTAACTCCGTTACCAGTAGCTTGTCATTCTTGGGAGCAGCCTGCGTGACGTTGACGAATAGTGACTGATCGGGAGAGCAAGTAAACTTGCAGAACATGTTGAAGAAGTTGTGTTTACAGGCAGGACAGGAGCCAATGAGGGTATTCGGAGTGCCGAGCTCGGATTTAAGGGATCGGACCTGAAAGAAATGCCAGTGAGCAAAGCAAGCTTCTTGCACGAGGCAGAGCATGGGAGTTACAATCGTCATTATTCACCTGATCCAAAGTACAGCAGACTGGGCCATGGCTCCATTCTGCTCCGCAAAGGTCGACAAGTTCTTGTCGCAGTTCAGCATCGGGGTCTTGGGCCAAGTCATTATCAACGCAGGGAAGTTCTTTGCCGAATAAGCTCTGCTTGCCACATTGGCCCCGAAATGCGCAGCGGCCTGCTTCATGCTTGGAAGTATAAGGTGCTTCGTCGGCAACGACAGTTTGTAGGCTGGACGACAAAGCAATGCCGAGAAGAGCTGCGACGCGGTGACGCATCTCGGATTGCTGGGCGGGCCACTCGGCCGTGGGTCGGCAGTTGCAGTGGGCAGTGGGCACAGAAGATCGAACCGAACGGGGGTGACGACGGACTGCAGTCGCACAGAACAGAGTGACGCCGACTCGCAACGGGAAAGACGGTCGGGCGTCAGGTGAAGCAGGCCGTGGAGAGCTGGATGGATGGATGGGATGCTGCAGTTGTTGTTCCGTAGTCGACTGGAATCGAGACGTCGAGCCGCGTTGAGACTTTTGGCCCTTGGAAGTTGGCGGCTGAGGTGCACCGTTGCAGCGCAGTCACGGCTCAACAAGTTAAACAACCAGTCAAATGCACGGAGTGATGCTTCAGTGTTAACTAGCGGCTGGGGTAAATTTAAGACTCGGAATTGAAAGCTGGCTGCTGTTCCAATTTCCAGTGTTCCTGCTGTTGCCTGGAATGTGCCTGGAGTCTGGACTCTGGACTCTGGAGCCTCCTTTCTCCTTTCCTACGGACTTATCCCCGATTCCCCTCCCTCTGCCTCTTCGTGTCGCCTCTGCCTTGTTGGCCCCTTTGGCAGCCACTGCCAGCGCATGGATCGACAGCCATGACGCATGCACATGCGCATTTGCGTCATCGAACACACATTGTATCAGCGTTACACCGGGGTTGTAACTTGTAAGGTAGTATGTAAATACTGTACCTACAAGGTACCTCCCGACTAATAACTCCAACTCTTGCCTTTATTACCACGTCGTCACCTGATTGTATGCTGAACAGTGAAGCCTGTGATCGAAAGCGTATCGGAATATACTGTAGCTGGTTATCGGCAGCTTATCGTCTTGTTCAGTCGCGACTCACATGTTCCTCACCTGGGCGCACGAAGCAGCACAGTCAAGCTATAAAAAAAAAGATGGCTTTTTCATCCTGCGTCGCAGATTCAGAGGACAAGAATTGAAAGCAAGGAATTGTTCTCGATGCTCTATCTTGCGTACACGTGATTATCGATTCGTTATGGACCCAGTTTGCCGAAACTCAACTCCAAAAGGCGCTAAGAAGTCATGTCCGTGATGCGCTCTCTGGGCCAGCGTTCGGCCAGCCTCTTTGACGCGTCTACCTCCCTACGAACCGGTCCCACGTCCCAGGAACTGCTCAAGTACCGAGTCCCAGGCCCCCATGCCTGGCAAACTCTGCGCTTTTCATACAAACGTGGCCTCGTTGTACCGCAAACAGCGATTATTTGCTTTTGCTTCATTACCTACTTGAAACTCTTTGTTCTCTTCGCTTCTGCCGCATACATTTGCATATTTCTAGAGTCTCGGATCCTAAATAATGACAACTGACACCATTCAACTGTTTTCGTTGCCCAGGCGCTCATCACAATCTACATGCCAGCAGCAACATATAATATGACGAGTCAGAACGATTCCGAGCTCTTGCAAGCGCTGGTGGTAAGTGCCTGGCCAAGTAGAGAGTGAAATGAAATGCGCCGCTCATTGCCAATAAGCCCTGAGTCTCTGAGACTCTGACAGCGCATTTTCAAACTGTTCAGATCACGGGCGTTGACGCTTCTCCGGCAGGACTCGTTCCACACCTTACTGGATGAGGCTCTCATCGTAGCCATAGCAGGCGACTTTGAGTTAAAGGACCCTTCTGCATACGCAAGAGCGCGATCGACACTGGAGGATCTGGCGCAAAGCGTTCCCTCGGAAGAAGTATCTGGTTTTAATCCTAGCGGCCTGATGTTCGATGCGGAGGAGGGAACAGGTCACCGAAACGGGCATCTTGATCGTCTCGACCATGTAGACACGTCGACAACATGTGCTAGCCACACCACATCACAGGTGTATGCGACGGACAAGTCAAGCACAGATGCATCATCACATGTGCCGGACTCTCCCAGGTTAGCTCTCCGGTTAACGTCCTTCAATAAGGACAGCGAAGAGGACAAGGTTCTTGTGCTGCAAAGCATGTTCGCAGAGCTCAAGCCCTATGATGTCAGCTATGCGCTCAAGAAAGCAGATGGAGACTTCCAAATGGCATTGGACGATTTGCTAAACATCCAGTATCTGCAATCGACCGGACAGCAACTGAAGGGAGTAGATGGATTTTTCGTGACCGAATCCAAGGCGAGCAAACGAAAAAGAATGAAGAAGGGGGACAAAAAGGTGGCATCTTCTGATTCCGATCTATCCGGTAGTACAAGCGTGTCGAACCAGACTTCAGCGACAGAAAACGGTATGTTAATTAATTCTGCATTCCCTTTCTTTCCCTGCTCATGTTTCTTTCTGTACTCCTCTCTTCCTTCCATTGCCTCATTGCCTCATTGCCTAACTTCCAAGGTCCAGGCCAAGATGAAGTGCAATATATCGCAGATAGATTCGGCGTACGATCAGATGAAGTCACGCCCATCTACCGCAACTGCGAAGGCTCCCAGGGCGCCACCGTGGTAAAACTGTTAGAGCAGTACATCTCCCACGGCGTCGAAACCCAGGACCAAGCAGGCAAAGAGACATCCGACACTCTCATCAAGAAATACCGCCATGTGCCGCCCGAATTCATGCCCACCATAGTCCACGTATCGGGCTCCATCCCCCAATTCGCCGAAGACATCGCAGCGCTCCTAAACAAGTACTTCTCCAAGCCCACAAAGGCCAAGAAGATCGACCTAGCCTACAGACTGACGCCGCTCCCCCAAGAAGAAATCGAAGGCAGCCAGTATCTCTCTCCGGGCGCCGCGAACGCTGCACGAACAGGCCCAGCCTCCACATCATCCACATCGCTGAATGTTAAGAGCGTGGCAGAGGCCCTGGGTCGAGCAGATACATACCATCAAGCGCGCCGCGATGCTGCTTCTTCAGCAGCCCAGTTACATCGCCGTGGCGCATCAAGTCCTCTGTACAGACAAGCCGCAGGGTACTACGCAGATCGGGCCCGGGAGCAGGCTCGATATGCACAATCCGCCACATCGACAGCCGCGGATCTGCTCGTAGATGAGCAGAGCACGCGCCGGTCTATCGATCTTCATGGTGTGCTTGTCCACGATGGCGTGCGCATTGCCCGGCAAAAGGTGCAGGACTGGTGGCAGGGGCTTGGCGAGATGCGAGCGAAGAAAGCGCGAGAGCAGGGCGGCTTTACTGTTATTACGGGTCTGGGTCGTCACAGCGCTGGAGGGGTCTCGCAGCTGAGGCAGTGTGTTGCGGCGGCGCTGCTTCAGGATGGCTGGAAGGTGAGTGTTGAGACGGGGAAGTTTGTTGTTCTGGGGCGTCGGTGATGCGCGTTTTGTCGAGTTTGCGAAGAAGTAGCATTGGATTGCGTGGTGTGCCATATACGACTGGGGATTTTGGAATAAGTGTATGTATCTGTATTTTGGCATGCACGTTTAATGTAGTCCTGAGTCTACCATGGTGTGATTTGATCGCTCTGATACATACTATGTACGCATCAACGAAGAAAATTCAAGACAATAAAGCAATAGCGAGGAAGTGCTCCTGAGTACCTAGTATCGGTGGTCTACGTACGAACCATCTTGGACATTGTCAGAACATGTCCCCAATCTTACATGGTGCGGTGTGCCGCATTTGCTGTATCAGCGTACGTGCAAATGTATAGATCATTGTCGCCATTATCATCATCGTCATCATTATTATCATTATTATCTGCCATGTGGAGTTTGCTCTCCATAGCCCTCTGAGACCCAGCATCATGTATCACGGCCTCATCGGGCCAAGCCGTATCTGAGGGCTCATTGCTAGATGGGCAACAGGTATGTACCTGTCAGTAGTTACTACACATACATTAGGAGGTAGGTAGGTATGCACTCGTGAGTCGTGGCCCGTGGATCTCCATATAAGAGAAAATGATGGATGATCGAAGAGGACACAAACAGCAGAGATCCTCTCAGGATCCCCACGAATTGACAAAGAAAGATGAACTAGGAAGCAGACCACGAGAACGACAAATAACACACGATCCGAGGATTGACTCAACGCGAATAGACAAGAACTGAAATGAGTTGAGTTGGAGTATCTAGGTCAAGCCAGGAAAACAGTCGAGGTAACTATACGGAACACATCCAAGGTTCTGTCTGGTACATATGTATAGGTACGTAGGTACCTAACCTTCGAGGGCAGGAGCAGCGAGTACCAGGTACCTACCAAGTACAAGTGACGCCCCCCCCCCAATGTGCCTCTGGAGCCACGGCCTTTATTAGAGACTCGAAAGCGACAACAGCACTCTCGGCACCAGCGAGGCGCTCGCCCGCGCGGCACTCGTCGCGATTCCAGCTTATTCGAGCGTCTTCACAAGTTGACGCCAACAATAGGGCCGCATCGCCACCGTCTTCACTGCCATCGCAGCCACTTTTCAGGAATCTGTTGCGAAAACTTGCTTGGCGAATCGTTTTGATAGTCTTGCTCCTCCGCTACGCGTACGATCTCTTCAATTTCGCCTAATTATACGGAGTACTCCGTACTAATTATGTACATACATATAAGTTGTAACATGAGGGTGCGCGGGATCTCCGGAACTTTGACAGCCAGTTCTACATTTACCCGGCGCATTATGTACATACCTAATGCCTACCTAGTGCTGTACGGAGTATACTCCGTATAGCGGCCGCGAATCGAAGCTTCTTGCAGTGTTGATAGCGGGCGTAGACATTCATAAAGACAGGCAACTCCTCAGCGGATTATAGCGGCCAAGCCCTGACACCAGCTAAACATTCTCCGTTGTCCTATTGCGTATTTCAAGTCTTCAACGACAACGCTACCATGAAATTCAGTGCTATTCTCGGCAGCTTGGCCATCTATGGCCTCCAGGTGCACGCCATCCCAACAGACCTCGATTCTCAAGCCATCCAGCCCATTGAAGCAAGCTCCCCAAATTTGAATGGACTCGAAGCGAGGGATACTTACTGTTGCGTCGGATTGTAAGTTTTCCATCGCGCATGTAGGCTCGCCTGCTAGCCTATCTTTCTTGACTAATGTGGAAACAGGAGTGATATGGCGAATGATTTCGGCCACTTCGTTCCCCGGGGACCTGGAAGATATTTGTGGAATATGGACAAGAGGCCTGGCTGCATGGTATTTGTCACGAGGAATCCAAATAACTGTTCTGGATGGACGTTCTCCACAAGGGGCTGTTCGAAAAACGACATGCCTATCGACGTCAGGGTCCGCTCTGCAGATTACTGCCAGGAGAATGAAGCCTAGAGGCAGGTATCATAATCATGCGGGTAAACTTGCGCGAGCGTCAAGATCCAAGATGGGATACACTCAAGAGGCTGGAAGTAAAGAATCAAGATCTTGAACAGATGTGAGGCAGGCCAAGAGTCACTTTCATATGACGACGTTAAGTCTTAAGAGGCTAGAAAGTAAATCTGATGCAGACGGAAGCCCTCGTTTCGTGTCGTATTGTGCCATCTGGAGGAGTTCACAGTATTCTTTTCTTCTGGTCGGCGTTGATCAGATTATGGCTCCGTAATAAACGATAGTGCCCGAATTATCTTCATGAAGTCAACGTTCCGGTGTGCTTGGCGGGTTACAATGTACCCCTTGGTGTTCTACTACCGAAAGCATACTCCGTACATATAACCAGCAGAAATGTTCCCTACACGTAGCCGATGTGTAGCATCGATTGCGTGCGCAGTGCGCGACAAGTCCATACATACTCAGTAGGTACCTATGTAGATCGAAGCATAGATTCGATGAGCTCCGGAGGAAGTTCACACCGCGAAAATAAAGACGACCAACTCCTCGCTTTTACCTATGCTTTCGGCACTTCCGCATAGTTCCATTCAGATTCAGGCATCGTGTTGTACCAGACGTTCCCGCCCAAGACGAAGCCGAAGCTGCCGAAAGTGGACTGCAAGCTATTGATGGCTTGACGTATATGTATCATCCTTGAATAAGGCTGCAAGTCCGCCGTCGCTGTACTCGACCTTGTCAGCCTCGATGATTTGCAGTAAGCGCTTGACGACTTGTGCGTCTGTCAATTTGGGATAGCGGAGGATGGCGCATCGCGACTGAGGCGATTCGATGGTTTTGTTTGGATTGATTGCATGCAAAGGCAAAGCGAGTGGTATTTGAGTAGATTTCCATGCACTGGCGCAGTGCCTGTTGCGCACCAGGACGTCATGCTATGTATCGTATTCGTCGTGTCGGCCAGGAGGCAGAGTGACTTTTTTTTGTTGTGCGAAGTCCTCCCTATATATGCCTTGGGAGTGGAATCTCTCAGCAACGTAAGACAGTAGACGGGAAAAGGAAAAGATTAAGACAAGAGGAAGATAAAAGGCCATATGCCATCGACCTGACCACGGACTCACCTCGCTCATCAACTCGCATTCAACACTCCAAGACGGCCTCCTGCTTGTGCGAGTCCCCGAGTAGTTGTCTGGCCAAGCCAAGCAAAGCATTCTGCTCGTTTTGCCTACGCCTGGCATCCCCGAAATGATGGCGTGCGGCATGTTTCCTTCCCGGGTAATGATTCTCCTTCCAATCGCTCAATCGTTTCCGTGTTGCCGACCACATTGTTCAGAAAGACGAGACCGTATTTTTCGACCCTGTCAAATGATGGCGTCAGCTGCAAAAGCGTCGGATGCTCCGGGTTCAAAGGCACGAAGTGTTTGCTTGGTTGGGCTCCATATTAGTTTTGCATCTAATCACAGAAACACCACGTATTCTTCTCTAATGACCCATCCATCTACCTACGAGGAACCATCATTTCACAACCTGCAAAGTCATCCCATGATTGAAAACAAAAATCGCTTTGAGAACAAAGTAAATACAGCTACAGCAGTCCAGAAACCTGGTAGGCACGCGGACCGTAGATATGGAGAGCTTCCAGATACACACAAAGCGTGAGACTGACGCGCTCACAGACGCCATCTTTCCTTCCATCCATTCATTCCCCCGGCATCTAGTCTACAGATGGGGAGGATATGTATACAAAGGACATGAAATTTGATTACTGACCAGGGGAAACGAGCTTCCCGAGTGACTTTGTGTTGGCGGTCCACCCTCCAGCCAGAGCTGGACCACCGTTGTCCTGTGCGAATTTCTGCATTCTCGCCTCTAATTCGGGTCGGAAGTGGCGGATGAGACCCTGGATAGGCCAGGCGAAAGCCTCACCCAAAGCTATAGATATGAACGCGTTAGAATCGGTGCTACATGTGTCATGTTTGTTTCTTTTGGACGGGCTGCCATAAGACGAGCTGCCATAAGCTGGCAACAAAGATACATACCGCAAATTGTGTGTCCTTCAACCTGCTTCGTCAACTCCTGAAGCATGTCAATCTCCCTCTCGCGTCCCTGACCACGCTCAAATCGAGACATGATCTGCTCGGTCCATTTGCTGCCCTCACGGCATGGCGTGCACTGGCCGCAGCTTTCGTGTCTGTAGAAGTGGCTGAGTCGTGAAATCGCACGCACGACATCAGTGCTCTTATCCATGACGATGACGGCAGCAGTTCCGAGACCGGACTGGCTGTCTTTCAGGGCATCAAAGTCCATCAACTGCTCATCGCAGATGTTTTTAGGGAGAATCGGTGTCGATGAGCCACCAGGGATGATGGCTAGTAGGTTGTCCCAACCACCACGGACGCCACCGCAGTGCTTTTCAATCAGCTCACGCAGGGGGATCGACATTTCCTCTTCTACAGTGCATGGGTTGTTGACATGGCCGGAGATACAGAACAGCTTGGTGCCCTGGTTTCGCTCACGGCCAAAGCTGGCAAACCAATCTCCGCCGCGGCGACAAATTGTGGGTGCGACGGCGATGGTCTCGACGTTGGCCACGGTCGAGGGGCACCCGAAGAGACCGACAGCAGCAGGGAAGGGAGGCTTGAGACGAGGCTTGCCAGGCTTTCCCTCCAGAGACTCGATCAGGGACGTTTCTTCGCCGCAGACGTAGGCACCAGCGCCACGGTGAAGGTAGACGTCGTAGTCGTATCCGGAGCCGCAGGCGTTCTTGCCAATCAATCCTTCCTTGTAGGCTTCGTTGATTGCATTCTGCAGGACGGCTGCTTCATACACGAATTCGCCACGAATGTAAATGTAGGCAGCGGACGCATTCATGGCGCGCCCAGCGACGAGACAGCCTTCGATGAGCTTATGGGGGTCCTTTCGCATGATTTCGCGGTCCTTGCAGGTTCCAGGTTCACCCTCATCGGCGTTGACGACGAGGTATCGGGGCTTGTTGTCGTTCTCCCAGCCCTTGAAATTCATGAAAGACTATGACGAAAAAGATTTATTAGTATCCATCGCACTCTCATCTCCTTCTTGCATGAAGACACTCGAGACCACACTGGACGTACCCATTTGAGTCCGGACGGAAAGCCGGCACCGCCACGTCCTCGCAGGCCAGAGGCCTTGACCTCGTTGATGATCCAGTTGTCACCTTTGAGAAGAATCTCCTTCGTCTTGTGCCAGTCTCCCATCTTCTTCGCGCTCTTGAGGTCGGGAGGCATTCGGCCGTAGAGATTCTGGAAAATGCGATCTTGGTCCCTGAGACCTCCATATGTCCGCTTGGGAGTACCATCCTGTACGGTGGCCAAGCCTCTCACGGCAGTCCGTGAAAGGCTTACAGCCTTGGTTGGTGCCGCTTTCGAGGACAGCATTGTATCGTTGGCCGATTGCGCCGCGGGTCGGGAATGATGTTGAGGACGTAGATTTGTCGTGGATGCTGCTGGTGCGGCCTCTGGCGGCGAGATTGAACAAATGTCAGCGTCAGAATTGCGGGCACTGTGGTTGGCCAATCCATGGCGCGTATACTTTATCCGCCTCGCTAGTAACTACTTGACTCTATGCCGAAAATTCCACGAAACCTTAAGTACTTTCTATCGCCTCTGATAGTGCATACATACTTCGTATGTATGTACCTACTATCAAGTCAATCCTTCGCTCTCAGAGTCTCCACTGCGATTGCGCACTAACCGCTTTTGCTGTTCTGGTCACTTTTTGAACTTAACCCGTCCTGGACTCCTGACAAGCTCTGTTGGGAACGTGCCAGAACATTGAAGTTAGAACATCACTTTGAAAGCTTCATGTCGCACCAAAAGGCTGACGAATCACTTTCTTGTCCACAAATTGGGAGTCCCGTCGTCAAAATCTCAATACTATCAAAATCTTTCCCTGCGGTTCCCTTACAATGGCGAGTAAACGACATTCTATCCTGCCGGCCATCGACCGCAGTGGCCCAAAGCCACCGGTGAACTTTTCATCTTCCCTCTCCATTTCCGATAACGCCATTCTGCAAGGCACACATTCCATAACGATACAGTCAGAGAGCATTGTTCACCCGCGAGCCCGACTCGAGTCACATTCTGGCAGTATACTCATCGGACGGCGATGCATCGTACATGAACGAACCCATATTGGAGCTCGTCCCGCTGATCCAGGCACAGCTAGGTCTGGAGGTGTTGTGCTCGGCGACTACGTTGTTGTCGAGGTCGGAACCGTCATCGAGGCTGGAGATACCCAAGTTGGTGAAGGCACTACTTTGCAAGTAGGATGCAAAATTGGTAGCGGCGCCAAGATCGGGAGAAACTGCACAATCTCTCACAAGTCTATCATTGCACCTGGCGAAGAGTTACCCGACAATACCGTGGTATACGCCGATGGATTGCGTCGACAGGATCAACGTGGCATTACAGACATGCGGAAGTTAGGGCTGGTCAAGCAAATTGCGGTCCTGAAGAAGATGATCCCCAGCAATCCTGAGAAGTTCAAGTGATTTCTTGACTGCAGTACCATAGCTCAAAAACGGCGTCGACTCTCATTATATATATACGAACATGAACAAGCATTCGACCATCGCACGTGGATCTTTCGTCAGTATGCCATAGCATCTTCAAAGAGCATCCGGAGTTGTTCTTTCTCCACCTGGAGCTCCTTGTCCAACCCAGGTGCCAACATGAGCACACGAGCTTGAGGAATCGTGCCTTCAACGAGACTATCGATGTGCTCTCTTCCGAACCCGAGGTCTCTCAATCCCGCAGGCTGATCACCAAGATCGGCCAGGAATTTGGTCAGCGCCTCAGCAAGAACTTCACCGGCACTCTCCTCTTTGACATTGGAAATATCTACGCCAAATGCTTCTGCAGCTTCCAGATGTCTCCGGGGATTGGAAGCTGCGGTAAAGCGAAACACGGCCGGGGCTGAGACGGCGACAGAGACACCGTGAGGAATCAAGGGCGCTGGGACCTCATAACCAGCGTGCTGATAGCCTGGATTCTGTCCCGATATGGGATACGACATGCCTGCGTGTAAGACGGTCAGTTTGAGAAGCAGGAAATATGTACAAGAATGCAACGAATCGAAAGGATATTTACGCACCATGACACAAGTGGACGCCTGCATTTCCAAAGCCTACACCAGCCAAAGTAGATGCAAGAAGCATCTCACTCTGAGCCTCAAAGTCATCAGGGTCCTTGATAGCACGAGGAAGATACTTGACAGTCCGCCGGAGCGCATGGAAGGAGAACACATCCGAGATGGGATTGGCGCCCTGGTAAGCAGGTCTCATGATGGGGTTAGGAGGCCGCGGAGTACGTTCGTTATACGGAATGGCGGTCCAAGACTCGAGAGAATGACACAACACGTCGAGCCCTGAACTAGCTTTGACAGCAGCAGGCATGGTACGGGTATTGAGAGGATCGCAAATTCCCAAGGTAGGCTTCAGGTTTCGATGCGCCACGCCTGTCTTGGCTCGCTTCGATACAAGATCAAATATGGCAGTGCCCGTAGTTTCACTTCCGGTTCCCGCTGTCGTAGGGACCGCGATGAGTGGACTGAGTGACTTGTCAATGGGACGGCCGTTTCCGAGGGGCGCGTTTACAAAGTCGAGAAAGTCAGCTTCGGGATAATTGAGGTAGAGGTTCATCAGCTTGGCCGTGTCAATGACGGAACCGCCGCCGACAGCAAGGAAAGCATCTGGTTGGTACGGGCGAACCCAATTAATCGCCTCTTTGATCCTGCAACACGATCGAGTCAGTCACTCTCACCAGCTAAAAAAAAACGGCATTGCGAAGAAGGGTTCCTTACGAGCTGTCCTTGGGCTCAACTCTCACGTTGGAGAAGACTTCGAAGCCAATGCCTTCCCTCGTGAGACATTCTCTCACCTGTCTCATGGCATCCAGCTTGTCCACAGTAGCGTCTGTCACCACGGCAACTTTTTTGGCTCCCAGATTTCTGAAGTCCATGCCAACCTCCTGCGTGACGCCTGGGCCGAACCGAATGGACGAGGCTGCCATCTCAAAGGCGTACTCCTTTAGCTCCTGCCGTGCAGATGTTGGCGTGGCATACTTCCGGCGCCCTGCTTCGCGAACTCGCGGTACAATGGAAGGGAGCGGCTGATGATGGCCCGGGTTCGAATGACATGGACATGCAGGAGGATGTGTATACTGAATGGTTCGAAGCAAGCTTGTCGCCCGCTGGGCAGCCTATGGCAGATGAACTTGTCAGTAGGGTGTCGCCTTTACACGACTATACCGGGAATCACGCAGACTTGTCTCACATTGGGCAAGATTCGAACACCCGGCACCATAGTGAAATCACGCAAGCAAGAGGAGCGCGGGATAGTTGGGCAGGCTTTTTCCTGGTCCTGTTCCCTGGCGAATGTCAAGAGTCCGAGTTTGGCATGCGACGACGGGCGGAGAGCGGGAAACCTGGCGCGACGGTGAGATTGTGGCAGGTCACCAGGCCGGACAATACCTCCTAGTGGCCGGCAGTTATGCCTCGGATGAGACGCGCTCTGCCAGCTTCATGGTTTTGCGGGGAGCTCCCTTGTTCGTCGGCGAGCGCCTGCATCCAGCCCCTCCGTATCGAACTTGAATCCACATTCTAGCGCTGTGGCGGATCTTTCAATAACAACACCGCCAATGAATGTTGTCATGTATGATGATGTGCATGATGGACCGATGGTCATAGCTTCTGGGCAGTCTTTGACTCTTTACTTGTCGAGTGCGTAGCTTTGCATGGTAGCAATGCCTGATTAGCACAGATATCCTTGTACATATATCATCACAATGCCAACAATCACTATACTTGTCCTGCTCCTGGAAGAACTCGAACGCATCTGCCAGTTCACCCAACAAGCCAAGCCAGCTAGCTCAAGTGTAATCAATTACGTACGTACAATGTCATCACGGGCAGGCCCGCTCCACCTAGTATTAGGTATGTAAGAAGAAAGGACAAACATGGTCCAGACGCGTCTCTTGGGAGCGCATCCTGTTTCTCTGCCTCAATGACACTTGGGTCGTTCACTCGCACTACTCGTGATGATGTTTCCTGACACCATGTGGCCATGACAGTAACGGAAGGTCTTCGCTTGGTGCCCATGCCTTAAGTTGTCCCACACGAGCCGGAACGACCCGGCCAATAGGGTTGGAGGTTTGGAGTTGAAGTTGCTTTCCATGTAACAGCTAGATACTGAAGCCGGAAATGTCGACGACGTGTTGTAACTTGTCATGCGCATCGGAAACTGTTTGTACTCCCTAGTAGGTATGATGTCCGGATGGACTCTTCCGACAAGGGGGAGCCTTGCCGGGCCATCAGACGTTGTTGTTGCCGCATCCCGGATATGTACAGTTACGCAGAATTCCAGATCGGACCCACCAAGTCTTGAAAGTTCAAAGCTGAAGCAGCTCGCAATTGCCCTTGGGCCTGCGGGTGAAGCGATCGCTTTGGGCCACGATGCAAAGACTCCGATTCTTGTGCTCGTAAGTTCCCGTCTCGACAAAAAGGTGTCTTTCACTGATGATCAATTCTCAACGAGAGGGGGTGAAGCACGGAAGACTGAAGAGGTGAAGAGTCAAGACTCAAGAGTCAAGACGATTCACTGTTCAGATTGCGGCGGGGCATTGCACGCCGCCCGAGCCAACCACGGCCTGACTTTGCTGCGTGCTTCAAGACCGAGCTGAGAGCGCCTAATAAGACAGGGAAGGTCCAGACTCCAGACTCCAGTCACTGATCAAGTCCAACCCCGTAGAACTTCAAACCTGCTCCATCCTCTCACGACCACCGACGATCAATCCCCGACTTCGAATCGATACCTTGATAATTGCCTCTTGTCGTTGTGGCTTCTCGTCATTGGCGCATGCGCCTCTCTTGCCGCTGCCTGCGTTGCTCCGACCATGCACTGCTCTCCTGTCGATCGCGCCTCTCCTTCATGATCCCCCTTGACGCGCGCACTTGATGGACCGGGCAAATGGGGCCAGGCCAGGCGGCGCCGCTGCTGCTGCCGCCGTCTCGAGGGCAGAGCGGTTTGAAGACGAGAAGCGTCGTATAATCGACAGCTGTTTCAGCAGGAAAGACACCGATGGGTCGCGTAAGTTGAACTCGCACCACCTCGGGACAGGAAACGCCATGACGAATATCGATATGCAAGCTGTCTTTCGGAATGACAGTCATATTGGCCAGACACAACTCTCAAAGAAAATATGAAACCTATTGACTAATCTATGTATTGAATAGTACTGGAGACCTACATCACACATATTCGAATCGTCGAATATTCCTCACATCCGTCGAGCCCACCGCCGCCGCAAGCTCGAGGTCCAGAGGCTGAAAAGCAACGAGTCATCATCGTTGCTGTGCGAAAGTCTGGTCGTGTTCGCCTGCACAAATCCAAACAGAACACGAATGGAACATTTTCCATTGGCAAGACCTGGAACCTCGACGACCTAAGCCAAATCGAATCCTTCACCGGGCCCCATGTCAGCGCAAACAATCGTGAATGGGGCAGCGATACTGGTTTCTTGATAACCCTCGGCAAGCCTTACTTCTGGCAGGCCCAGACCGATAAGGAAAAGAAGTTTTTCATAGCCAGCTTGATCAAAATCTATGGCAAGTATACTGGTGGCCAAGTTCCCGAGCTGGGAGGCTTTGACCAAAGGGAACTGGATCAAGTGCTGGGGGCAGGCAGACGACCTGGACCTGGGCCCGGGGCTCCTCCCCCAGCAAGACCACCGCCCTTCGAGCAGACAGTCGTCCATCATAGTGTCGCTTCGGGCAATCTCCCGCCTAGTGTTCCGCCTATCCCTCAAATGCCGGTACCGTCTTCAAGGTCAGGCACTCCCGATGTCTCGCGTTTTCAAAAAAGTACGGCTGGCATGCGACCACCTATGAATGCAAGAGACTCGCCCTCTGCTAGCTTTGACTCGAATGTGTCAAGAGACCGGATGGGTCCGAGATGGACGAACCAAACAAACAAGAGCCAAGACTCTGTGGCCAATTCATTCGTCACAGCCACGACTGCGAGGACTGACGACACGTCGAGCCAACCCCCTCGTTCGCGCAATGGCATGAATGGGCCGGGGGCTTTTGGGCGTTTTGGTGATGCTCGAGAGCCTCAGGAGCCGCCTCAGCAGCCTGTGCCCGTCGTTGCTCCGCAAGGTCCTCTCCCAGTCGAGGCAAAGCCACCTCCAGAGAGACGCCGCCCCCCCATGGATCCCTTTCGCCCGCAAGATCGCGACCTCGTTCCCCCGCCTCTGAATAGCCCCACAACACGTCGGGAGCCTGTCGTGCCACCACCTCGTAGCGATGAACGAGTACCACCGGAGACGGATACCACTGAGCCAGCGCCGTTGACTGAGATTGTGCAAGACAGCAGTCCAATTTCTGCGGCGCCTGTTTTGGAGAAGTTAGACTTTGAGAGCGTCAAATTAGAGTCTGACTTGCAGCCAACAAATAATTCAAGTACTTCTTTGCCCCTCAAGGTCGCAAGTGATGCTGCCTCCACCACAGAACCCCCACCAGAACCCGAAGGAGATACACGACCAGGCTTAGGTCCGATGATACGGTCCAAGAAGTCCAAGGGAGACATCGCCGGTGTTCTTTGGAAAGCAGCATCGGCGGCTTCAGCTTTTCGTCCCCGACCAGGTGGTGCCGGTGAACGTTTGCGCCAAACCACTACCAAGACTGAGGGACCTGATGGAATCACGGGCGTTGTCCCTGCACCACCTCGCCCGCTGACGCCCGAAATATCAAACCCGGCGACCCCTCCCGTTGAAACACCAGAACCAGAACCAACACCTGTTCCTGCCGAGCCCAATGGGCCGGAATCCGTCCCTCAAGTTACGCTCACCATTCCAGATTCTGGTCAAGCTAGTGCCATTATCGAGCCTGTAAAGGAAGACGTACCCAAAGAAGTGCCACGGCGGTCAGTTGTGGCTGGTAACGATGCAAAGTATCTGCAAAGCCTCGGCGCCGATCCAAATCTGCTAGACGAGAGGAGCGAGGAGTTTGGCAAATGGTTGGACTTTTTCGGATGGGTGCCTGGCTTAGAGATGCGTTCTAACTCTACAGAAGAGATGAAGATCGACCTGGAGCGCGAGATCAATAGGGCGCAAGCAGGGGGTTGGCTGGCGCGGTTCCAAGAAGAGGATGAGCGAGTATCTGCTATTAAACGTGGCATCGACTTGGCCATGACAGAGTGTGAAGAGCTTGATAATCTATTAACTCTTTACTCTGTTGAGCTCTCTGTAAGTGGAACCACGTTTTATTCCCTCTCATTCCATGGTGACTAACTGGGCGTACAGACTCTCTCAGATGATATTGCCTACATCGAAGCTCAAGGTCAAGGTCTTCAAGTGCAGACGGCCAATCAAAAGCTGCTAAGGAAGGAATTGGAGTCCTTACTAGAGACGTGCGCCATCACGTCCACTGACCTCGAGGCTCTTCGTTCGGCTCCTTTGGAAGATTCCCGCGGCTTGCAGGAGGTTGAGACTACTCTGATTACGCTTTTCAAGGCCATGGTCAAAATAGATCCCACTTTGGGTGGTGCCGAGCCTGTAGCGAATGCCAAACCCGCCCTTGACCAGACTCCCGACTTCAACACGGACTACGGAAACATGCGTATTGTACAGGAGAAGAAAGAAATGTATCTGCAAGAAAGCGCTCATTTTATGCGAAGGCTCATCGACTTCATGGCTCACCAGTTCGATGAGTCGTCGGCTGGCTCGCGGAGATCCCTCGAAGGTGCCTTGTCTAAAAAAGGGGATGCCTCTCATTACGATGCTGGCAGAGAGCTGCTTTGGAAGTATAGTCCGCTGATGCTGTACGCTCGCGACGTCGATTTACAGAACTGGAATCGTTTGATCCAGATTTACCAGGACAAGAGCCATCCATTATACAAGGGACACTTCCAAAACGTCATTGCTCTTTGGCGCAAGAATGCTAGGAAGATGACTGGAGAAGAAACCGAGTTGCTCTTCTCGTTCAAGGTCGAGAAGCAGCAAGACGGTGTGGCCATGGCCGCTCGAAAGATGACAGTGAAGCGAAGCCACACCCTAGCGAGAGCACTGCGATCTCCCTTGGCGGATCGGGCGGCCAACGCGGACAAGTCAGGCTCTGATAGCCGAAGCTTTCCTTATGAGGTCTTTGCTGGCGTGATGGATGATCTCTCGCCACTGGTGGAAATGGAGCAAAATTTCATCATTGACTTTTTTCACGCCACGACCTTAGAGCAGAGCGACTTCGCTGATGCAGTGGCTGCAACTGCACCTCGAGACCGTCACGGAGGAGATCTGAAGAGCCATCGCCTCATGGAACCGGATCGAGACTTGGCCCGCCGAGTGACCCGATCAATGGAGGTAATTTTTGCCTTTCTTCAACCAGAACTGCAACGCCTCATGGAGTGGGTCATTGGGCAGGATCCTTTGTAAGTCTAGAAAACTTCCTTCTTCTGAGGCGCCCCGTTTTTACCTGGCTAACAAGTACTGTAGACAAGGAGTTGGTGTTTTGGCAGTGTTGGAGAAAAGCCTGTCCGATATCAGTCAATCCAACCAAGATTTTTTAAACACGCTTCTGCAAAAGCTGCATGGCCTGCTGGAAGGGCGCTTCAGCAAGTTTGTGGAAGAGCAAATCAAGGCCATCGAAGAGACCAAGGTCAAGATCAACAAGCGAAAGGGAGTCATCTCCTTCTTCCGTGTGTTCCCCGCGTTCATGGCGGCAGTCGAGAACATGGTCAGTGGCCTTGATCCGAACTTGGCACTGCGGCGGATGATTAATCGCGAATACGACCGCATATTGAAGTGCATGTTCGACTCGCTCATGGTCATCGCGCGAGAGCTTCCCGCCGGCGGCGTGGCAAGCGCAACGGCAGATCTCGAGGACAAAGAAGCATTGAATTTCCACATCCTTCTCATCGAAAACATGAACCACTTCCTCGAGGATACAGATACACGTGGCCTGGAAGTCGTCGAAGAATGGAAGGATCAGGCCAATACAGAGTACCATGAGCACATGGGCATGTACCTCAACGCCGTCATGCGCCGACCCCTGGGAAAGCTACTGGATTATCTGGAAAATATCGAGGCCCAGATCCAGACTGGCAAATCCCCCACGTCCATTGCACGGCAGGCTTCCAACGACCGAAGCATCTTCAACAAGATACTCAGTAACTACGACGCAAAGGAAGTTCGCAAAGGTATCGAGGCTTTGCGTAAACGCGTCGAAAAGCACTTTGGCGATGCCGATGATCCTGCCCTGAGCCGTACGCTAGTAGCCAAGGTCACGGCTGATTGCGAGAAGTTCTACCTTGATGTGGAGAGCAGAATAGGAAAGGTCACCACGGATGTGTATGGAGGCGATGTATCATTTGAGTGGCCCAGAGCCGATGTGCAGACGGCATTCCGATAGAGGAGTTGGCTATAACAAGAGAATATGATTTGCGCGAATATGGAGATCCCACGACGAACACGTGACCGGTAGAAGGGTGTCTGTACTTTGGGCAGGGGGGAAATTTATTTGACCGTCTGTTTGTTTCTCTTGCTTTGGGAGCTTGGCTTCACGATGTGATGTGATAGAGGTTCATGATACGGAGACGTGCTTGGAGCTTGGGAGAATGTCGAGCGTCTACGAGCGCGTGTATACTATGATGGGGCGTCGGGGACAGAGAAGAGGGAGGATAGTGTACTTGGAACAATGACGATAACACCAACCTGGGAACATTGCTTGTGCACAAATCTTATGTTGCAAAGTGGAAATAGTGGTGAACCCAGCGGGAACACTGCAATTGTGTTATTGGGCCGTTCTGTCTACAATACCTATGTATAATGTACTCCGTAGACTGACGAGTCACAAGGGACATGCGCGTATTCAGCAGGGCGATCTTGGTCAGTCTTCTTATATACGTTTTTATATACGTTTTTACTCTTTGCAGCCTTTTCAGACAGTATGATGCGAAGAATGCCCACATGAAAAATGGGTTGAAAATTCCCCATGGTAGGTACATACATACAGGTAACACATGTATCATGTACATACTCCGTACTCCGTACCAGGTATGTATGTACCTAATGCGGAGGAGGTACCTCTCGGCATAAACATCAACTTTTCAACTTCAAGTCTCCAGTGCTCCACAGTGCACAAGGTGCACAAGTGCACGCTAGTAAACTCGCCACTTCTGAGCGTGAACCCCTTCACCACTTAACGCGTCTGACGTATTCTCTGCAATGATGACATTCAAACGACCAAGCGGCGCCATCTAAGCGAAGTACACTGCTGTGACACCTCTCAGAATGCGACAACAACACCATTGAGATACGCAGGATCTGTACGATTCATTCTGCCATCTCAAAAGATCTTTCGGCGATGGCTCCGGAAACCCGCTCCCGGGGCGTGCCTCCCCCCAGCCGCGTCTATCATGCGACTCCACGCCTCCAGCAAGTTCAGTTTCCCTCGCGGAAGAAGAAGACGACGCGCAAATATTCAGGCGCAGCACGCAAGAGTTTTAAGCAGCAAACCTTGACGCAGATTGACTTTGTGTCCAGCTTCGAGGAGGGCGAGAATGATGTTGTTGCTGAGAGTGAAGAGGAGGATGACATTGTGCCCGTGAAGAACAAAGACAATGGCGTTATTGTGTTGAGCGACGACGAAGACGACGTTGTTCGAAACAGCGATACATCCTCAGGTCAAGAAGACAACGACAAGGAAAACGCGCCGCCTGCCAAGGCGAGAGCGTCTCCGCATGTGGTCGAACAACCAGCGCAGGCGGCCGAGGACGATGACGAGACCCCCATTCCTAGGAGGCGAAAGCGCGTAGGGGCATCTGCCAAGGAGGCTTCAAAACGACGACGAACGATGGGTGATAACAGCGATTCAAAGGAAAAAACCAGACGGAGGAAGAATGATAAATCTCGACGGACGACTCTAGGGGAACTCCCCCCTTCGTCAAGACTACATACACAGACGCTGACGCAGTTCCTGGGCCGTCAGAAATCCTTTGTGGCGGATTCTGATGAGGAGCTTTGTGGACTGGAGTCTGGAGATGGGGAGCAAGACGAAGGGTTCCTATCGTGGCTGGGGGAGCTGGAGCCGGAGCTGGCGCCTGATCCTGGAAGTCCTAGCGCCGGAAGAGGGAGGCGTGGGTTATCATCTCGCCCGATCGGCAACACATCTACTCAAGGTTCTGTGATCCTTGGAGACAAGTCCTCACTTGGAGACAAGTCCTCACTTGGAGACAAATCCTCACTTGGAGACAAGTCCTCAAGACAGGAGTGTCTAGGAGAGAAGCTCTCGAGGGAGACTTCCATCATCCCGCAGACTCCAGCTAAGAAGCGCAGCACGACGATTCGATTCGATATTCCCGCGGAAGGCCTGTCGTCACCGGCACAGCGGATGATGGAACGATACGGGGCCCCTGATGTGCCAGACTCGCCTCTCAAGAATCATGGCTCGTCACCGATGCGCCCGCTGCGTGAGGAAGAACTCGTTATTCAAGATAGTATCGCGGCATCGCCTCTGGTGGCGGAACGGCGGCCCTTGTTTGAAATACAGGACTCGTACGCGACGGACGAAGCGTGGACGACCCCGAGCAAGAGCCAGACTTATAACAATCGCGGCACACCCAGGGGCATTTCAAGGTCGACTCAGAATTCGTTGAGTACGCCGTCGAAACGGAGGATCTCGCAGCGTCGAGGGTCTCTTGTAGGAGCTACGCCAACACGGGGCAAGACACCATCGCCACGGAAGCTTCCCCTCACAGAGTCGTATGAAATACCGGATTCGGACGAAGACGAGGAAGGGATCTACGAGATGGTCACAATTGACGAGACTGATGGCGACGAGACCGATGACGAAGAAAAACCTGTGCAAACGTTCGATGCAAGATATGCGGTGGGCTTCGAGACTCAAGCTGTCATGAGCGAGATTGCCTCAAGACACGGGCAAGTAGAGAAGCAGCATCCGCTACCCGCAAGAGGCGAGACCGCGCCAGGATCAAATACAGGGTCTTCGCACGCAGTAGAAGATGGTGACGACGAAGCATCACTGTCAAAGTCTGCATCATTGCTTATGCCCGCGCCCGCGCCGCCAAGGCCGCCAAGATCAACCAAAGGAGCCCCGAAAGCTTTGAATGTCGCAAAGGAGGACGACGACGAGCCGTCATTGTCAAAGACTGCAACAGTGCCCATGTCCGCCCCAATTTCAACCATGGAAGCTTCGCATGTCGCAGAGGACAACAATGATGGATCGTCACCGTCAGATACTGCAATACTGTCCAAGCCCCTCCGCAAACCACTTCACCCCCCTTCCAGTCACAACCACATCCACCAGCCCAGCCAGCTCTGGGAATCCCAACGCGTGCCCGTCTCGGAGCTGCAATCTCTCCCCTCGCCCTCTGCCCGCTCCGACATTGTCCTGCCCATCTCCTCAGCCTCGCTGCGACCTCTCCTCACGGGACATACCCTCGTCGTGACGACTCCGTTCCGGATTCCCTCGCAAGTCGTCCGCTTCTGGCTCTTGGATAACCACCTCCTGCGGTACATGGCACTTGTCGAACCCGGCGAGGAGCAACGACGACGACAGTCAGCCTCTCCGCCGTGCGCAGCAGCAGCAACAGCATCAGCAGCAGCAGCTCCGTCCTCGACTGCGCCGTGCTCTCAGCCAACTTGGCAGTTTCGCGCCTCGCAAGTCTACGAACTCAATAACCCTGTCCAGGAGCAGGATATGCGAGAGGAGGGCTG
Source organism: Claviceps sp. LM84 group G4 (assembly GCA_018360345.1). Lineage (NCBI taxonomy): Eukaryota > Fungi > Ascomycota > Sordariomycetes > Hypocreales > Clavicipitaceae > Claviceps > Claviceps sp. LM84 group G4. The sequence goes on along the minus strand of SRQH01000002.1, from coordinate 13,392 downwards.
GTTTCGTGGCCAGATTGGTCGCTACTCGTATCTTCCTCCTGCGGTAGTCGGACAGCTGCTATGGAATCTCCGGCACGCTCTTTTTGGAACAGCCTCGCAGGATGCCGAGGCAGCGGCAGCAGAAGCAGCAGAAGCAGCAGAATCAGAATCAGCAGAATCAGAATCAGCAGAATCAGAATCAGCAGAATCAGAAGCAGCAGAAGGAGCAGAAACCTCCCCCTATTTCCAGCACGATGCGTCGAAGCACGAAAACAGCCGCTCTGATTCGAATCGACTTCCCCGTCGGGCTGCTTCTTCTCCCCCAGGCAGCATGACCGTATCGCAGCAGGTCACGGCTCAAATACACAGCGACATAGCCTATTCTACGCAGCTGCCCACGTCGGATGACATGGTTCCTGCACCTTTGCCCGCTGGTAGTGGTGGCGATCAGACGGCCCAGCGCGGGCCTCTTACCAAACAACCACAACCACAACTACAAGAAGAACAAGAACCACAACGAGAAGAACCGCCATCACACGCCCCAGCATTTCCCCAGCCAAGCATATTCCCTTCCCAAGCCACCACCCTCTCTCAGGCATCCACAGCCGACAAATCCCCTTCACAACCCCACCACGCCTCCCTTCACCAGACGCAGCATCTTCCCAACGCGCCTTCTCTGCTCACCGATAGCGTCCACTTCCTTACACACTCCGACTCGCTTACCTCTCTGCCCTTCCCGTCGTCTCTGAGCTCCACGTCGCAGATCCTGACGAAGAGTCAGCTCCTCCCCGAGAGTCTGATTAGGGATGACGGCCCGCTTGTGCAGCCTGAGATATGGGATTCGGATGAGGAGGATGTTTCTTTGTGAAGAGGGGTCTTGTGTGTGTTGGAAGAGATGCTTTTGTTAGGGAAATGCGGTCTTTGAGAAGAGGTGTAGAGAGTAGGGGGCAGGAGTGTATGATAGACGAGAATTTACGCGGTGGGTCATGGACTCATGTTCATTGTGAACAGTATGGAGGCAGGAGAAAGCAGAAAGGAGAAAGGAAGGGCTTATGATACCCCCCAGTGTGTACTTATCGCGACGTTTATCGAATGAAGCTGCGAAGAAGGGTCATGTGTAGGTATGAAGAAGGATATGTATTGGCTGCCGACGAGCTTTACTCCTGATGAATCGAAACTTGGTTTGCTTATTTGAGAAATTGTGCACCGTACTTTATGGATGTGTCGGATTATCGGATATGGGTTCCAAGTTTCCAACTACTCCGTACGGAGTTGTAATACAGGGCAGAAGTCACGTGAACACATACATCTACTTTGTAATTCTGAAAAAACCACCAAGAAACACACACAACAACAGCAATCACATCAATCAATACAAGAACACCTATCACCAAAACTACATTAAATCTGACAATTAAGAGTCTCACTGCCTTTACTAAGCATTTGAGAATAATTCCGAACTATCGCCAAAATGTCGACATACCTCCCTATCCCTACGAACGAAAAGCTTACTACCCTGCGCGATGAAACGAACTGGAGGCCTTGGCTCAATATGATTCAAGGTCGCGCCGATGCCTTGGTACTTTGGGACAAGATAGACCCGGATCATTCGAGTATCTGTATGGAAAAGCCGACAGATCCACAGAAACCAAACATAAAGGATTACGAAGCCAGAGCGAACATTGAGGTGCCGACGGTTATGTCCCGCTTGTCGTCCTTGTAGGCTATTCGAATCGCCGAAGGCAAGGCCAGATCTTTTCGTAACAACGGTCTATCTAACAAAATAAAACAAAAAACTCTCACTCATTCCCCGCCGATGAACAGCCTTCCCTCCAAGGCTCCAAGTCGCTATGCACATATGTACATACCCCTTTGAGCAGGAAATACATCACGCACGTATTGTTTGTTTAGTCGCGATGGCACTCACGTGACCTCAAGCTAGACCAACCGATGGGATCGGGTACATACCCCGTGTAACATCCTAGCAAGTCCATCCTTTTCTATGCCTTCTGTCTCTACGGAGTACGGAGTACGGAGTTGTATTATCTGAAGAAGTACGGAGTACGGAGAAATGGTGGGAGGCACCTAATCTCTCGTCTCTCTGTCTCATTCGGATCCCCGGGCCACAGTCTCTCTCTTCCTCTCATGAGTCATTGCCTGTAATCGATTCCCGGATTGCCTCGATCTTCTCCTTATTTCTCCTTTCTTCATTGATTGTATCTGAGACCACTGCCCGGGGCCGATATTCGCGGCTTAGACCCGATGAATGTCAATTCAGAACGCGATACGTAAACGACTGTGGCTCTACAAGGGTGTCTAGAGGCGTATGTAGGTCTGTACATATACGGAGTGGGTATGGCCTCAAGTGTCCCCCTCTCTGTGCCGCGGACCCTGGCGACCTGCCTGGGTACAATCTCAAATGCCGGCAAACGCTTTGCCGGGAAACGCTTTGCCGGGAAACGCGGAACGGCGCACCGCACGGCACTCCCGGCTGGAATGTCTCAGGGCCCCAGGGGTGTGACTCGTGACTCGTGACTCGTGAGTCGTGGACTCGTAGCGTCAAGTTGTACTTACATATGTACCTACGCTATCAAGTTGAATCTGCTAATAAAGAGAAGGATCAAGTCTTTCATCATGGAAGAATACCATCCACAAGACAAGACCAGTGAGACTTTCTTGATCGAGTTTTAGCCCCTGAAGTCTTCCTAAAAATAAATGTTCCTGCCCTAACTCCAGAAGGAACGGCAACACGGCGATGGTAGAGTGAAAACTTGCCATGGTCTGCGGACTCTGAGCAGACTAGAAGTCCGCAGATATGTATGGATAATGGATGTCATTACTCTGCCTACCAGGGAGGTAGTTACTAATATCCTAGAAGATGTCAGCTCACTTCGCGAAACATAAACACATATGTACCTCTCCCTCACGCCCGCTCTAAAAAAAAAAAAAAAAGACCAACACCAGTGACCAGACATCGAATATTTTCTTCCTCCCACCTCTACTTCCATTTCACCACAAGTCCCTTTAGAAAGCAAAGCCGTCAAGGTTTTTGATAAGTACAAGATGAAATTCAGCAGTGTCCTCGGCACCTTTGCCCTCGCTACCCTCGAGGCATATCGTGCGTATGCCAGTCCGCTCGAAGCCATGTCCCCGGGAGCTCGTTCGTTGGAAGGCAGAGCGGATGAGAAATGCTGTCTGCAGGTGTAAGTTGGTTAGCTGTACATGCTCATTGGTGTCAACATATTCGTCGCCTGAAGCAGCTCCTGTCTCTCTTGCCGTTCTGTTCTTTTCTTTTCTTTTCCCACTAACGCCAAGGTAGCGGTCACTGGAAGACTTCCCTTTCCTATGTATCGGAAGGGTACGACAAAATAGGCCACTCAACAAATGACGGTTGTATCGTCTCCATCACGCGAGGCTCGACTGCACCGAGCCAAGACGGGTGTAAATCATGGCCCTTGACAGTTCAGTGTCAACCAGGCGTCACAGGTACCACAGTCAAATACTCGGCCTTTGCTTGCTAGCAGACACTCTGGCATCCAGTACGACAAAGCATATTCTCCTATGGACTGCATCTTGCGGTTGCGCATGGAGCCCTTGAGGTCGAAATTGCGGGCTGGGAGCGGTCGTAGAATAGGCTTTCGGTCATCAGAAGATACGTTGTATGTACTGTGTATGATTGTTTGATACTCTGTAGAGCCTGTCAAGTTCATAAAATGATAGGGGTCTTTTGAAGATTATATGCAAAACACACGATGAACTCTTCACAAGATAAAGGGACATCAACTCTCTCAAAGTCGTTGGCTGAGAAGCTCCTCTGATAAGGGATAGATATTGCGCATTTGCTGAGAGTCTGAGACGCAGGCAACAAGTCTTCAAAAGCTACCTACTTTGATGCATTCACCCTTACATTCAGTCTTCGGAGTCCGCAGCACATTGAGTACCTAATACAGCTCACCACACAATAACGCACTTCATCAAGACCTCGAATTCCATGCAAAGTGTCGCTTGTCAATATTATATCGTCCAATACTAAGCGCACATGTTTTCTAACCCATTGATAATCCCTTTGACCTTTATGCCCGTTCTGTTCTGTTTGGTCTTCGCCCTTGTTTCATTTTCTTCTTCGCTTATTACAGTGCTCATGACTCGATAACAACCATCGCTGTCCAGCCAGCATTGCTGCAGCCAGAGACCTTCCTTTCATAGCGACATATGAAGATGATTATCTATCCATCTGATATGCTTGTTCTCTCCCCTTTCAGTATCCTCCTCCAAGACGAGTCGTTGGAATGAATCCTTCCTTTGGCATCGTTGGCCAAGGACGGCAGAAGGCGTGGACACACAACTCGACAGGTCAATGATCGCGCAATGCGAATGGCCGTTACAAATGATGCGTCGCGGTTCGTATCTCTGATCTTGGCAGCTCGCACGGCTTCAACACGCTCCTCCGAGACTCATGACAGGTGGAAAGCCCCCTGACCCTCCTTCATTGCCTTGAAAAGCTGCGTCTTCATTGTCTCAATTGAGGTGTAGTCGGGTAATTTCAAGTAATTGACGCACGTCATGACACTGGGCAGATAGTCATCTGATGTATAGGGGTGCTCACTTGGTTTACACACAACAGTGAACATGGGTGTCAAGCTTCTAAAACCTGTCCAAAGCATTAGTGAGTCTTCCATGTACAATTCTTGTTCCTCAAATGTGCTCACCTCCGATTGGCAGCTTGGGGCTACCAGTGGTGAACTGCAAGAATTCGCGACGGTGTGGTAACGAGAATTGGCTCATGGTTTGCAGCAAATTTTTCACACTCCGACTATCCATATTGAAGCCATGGTCTGCTTTGATCGAGTCGGTGAGAGCTAGAGAAACGTAATGAAATTAGTAGCTGGTACCAGTTTGTGGGCCACGCAAAGGGCGTCAATTTTCTTTAGAAGACGACTTACTCTCCAAAGACCAATCTTCATCTACTCGCCCAAAAAGGCTCACGAGTTCGTCAGGGGTGAAAGCGCTAAGGGCAGAGTATGGGAAAACCTGTGAGAAGCCAGTTCGGAAGGCTTCCACCTGTTGGCGTACACCAGTTCCCAGCGTCATGTCAATGACCTTTTCGAGATACCTATCCACGTTCTCGATGTTGACTCTCTTCTGCGAACCATTATCTTCCAGCTCGATATGCGGATATCCTGGCAGTGTGAAGTCGAGACACAAGTCCTCGAGACGAACGTTGTCAATAACAATCGACTCCGCGTCAGCTACTTTTTGTGCTGCAGTCCGGTTCGGGTCTTCGTCGATTTCCTTCTTTGCCAGGGCAAATCTCTTGATTGCCTTCAAGGACCGTGCGAGGCCAGGGTCGACCACCTTGACGGCTCCCAGTGACGGTTTGATGCCAGTGCTCGGCGCGTCTCCAATACGGAAGAAGATGGGATTGAAATGAATGTCAATAATGCGAGAGTCAATCATGGATCGCGCGACAAACTTGCCCAGCATTTTGAATAGGTGAAGAATCCGCTCTCCATTCGCCGCTGAAAGCTCTTCTTGGTTGAGAGGGCGCGGGAACAGACCAAACTGTCCGCTCACAAATTCGGCCTGCCCTACGGAATCCATCTCGCGCCACAGCTTAAGCTTCTTCTTGGAGAATTCTTTCGAGACAGTCGAGTAAAATTCCAGAGTTGGTCCCAGGCCTGTGCCCACTTCCTCAAAATACTCTACTTCGAGAATACTCTGCGATGCACCGTACAAGTCCATGACCTTGAGAGCCGACTCGAGAATCTTTTGTCGCGAGATCCTGACCTTTTGCCGCTGGAGACGTCCCAGATATGGCCGATCCATGTTGTTTCGCTCTCGTCGGTTGTCTTCTGCTTGGGCACTCTGCCATCTCGCCATCGATCGAGCATATCCAAACGATGTTGACTGGAGGAATAAGTGTCTCGTTTCAAATGGGAACAAAAAGGGATAGAGCCTAGCCAGATCTTCAGACCAGCCCGGCAGGCAGCTACTAGCAACGATGAGAGGCTCCTCGAGTTGCCGGTTCAGCTTCGCAGTCAGCTTCGTATTGACGAACTGAGAGAGGGGCTCGACATGTATACCGCTGATGGAGTTGTCCCTATTCTCCGCCAAGACGTCTTCTATATTCGCGTTCAGGTCGTGAAGGATATTCAGTAGCCGCAAGATAGATGCGGTGGTCGGATTCTTAGCCAATGACACAGGAATGCCATTGACTGTCTCACCGTCACTTTCTGAAATGGTTCCGAAAGAAGAGGGTTCAGGAGATGGAGGTCCAGGAACGCGACGAAATTTGATAGGATGGGTAGCCGACCAGATGCTGCGGCTCACGTGCTCGTCAGGACTGGAAGTAGAGCTGTGCACGGCGCGATAAATAGTCGTCTCGTTTGGAATCACTTTGCTGTCCAGGCTGAACTCAACATGCCAATCTTGTGGAACTGACTGCAGGGCTGAAGAATACGACATGCCAGGCCTCGATGTTGACGCAGCTGACGGCGTCGGTGTGTCTTGCCCAGAAGGCGGGGGAGGAGGAGGCAGTAACCCGAGCAGGGCGCCAGCAGAGTCACCAGCACGCAAGTTAGTTACAGAGGTCCCTGAGGGAGTAGAAACCCGGGTTCCGTCATCCTTTCTAGCCGTAATCTGTCCTCCTGTGGCCACTTCCATATTGACGGCTGATGGATCGGGCCGCATGCCGAGAGGTGCCCCGCCATCTATGTCATCGTCTAGCTCACCGACAATGGCATCCAGTGCGCTCTCGTCTTCCATAATCTCATCGTCCGACATTTGCTTCTCATCTGCGCACTCGAGCGTATTGGGGGGGTTATCCTCCTCGGTAGGCGGCGGTCTAGTTGGAGGTGTTTCCTCTGCAGATGCTGCCTGACGTCTCGATGACCGTCGAAGTGCGTTCTTGCCTTCAGAGGGTCCTGCAGAAGGATCTTGAGGATCGGCTGAAGCAGTTGACTGCGGGAGAGATCGGCTCTTGTTTCTTCGGGTGGACCGAGAGTTTGAAGGGCTATTGTTTGTACCAGGAGGGGGAGGGGGAGGGGGGGGAATAGATCCAAACGGCGCCCTGTCCGCGAGTCGAGCGCCCGCCACCGTTGCAGCAGCACTGCCAAATTGCAATCCACCCATGCCGGCAACCGCGGCAAGGGCTCTGGAAAGTCCGTCTCGGCGACTAATAGCTGGTCTTTCCGCTAGACTGATGCGAGGTCGCAAGTAGTCATCGAGAGATTTGAAAGTGGCAATTGCATGTATAGACACCATGATGTTTCGGTACGGACGAGGAATGTTGGACTCATCATCCGCCACAAGACGAAGTCGGATTTGCTTGCCAAGCATGGAAGCAGGGCTACTTCGGTTGCCATCGAAACCGTTGTGATGTACTGTGAGAACTTCAAAGTGCTCGGACCTACTGAGCAAATCTTGCATCTTGTGTACCAAAACGCTAAATGGGGTGGAAGGCGAGTCAGCGGTTGCCGTCTTCCGTTTTGACTTGAGCGAGTAGCCCATGAAAACTTCGAGGAAAGTTGATTGGGCTGATCGCGCGAGTTGCTCGTCGGGATTGCTAAATATGTCAAGTAAGGTCTGTACCAAGCCAGATGCTAGCAACTCCGCGCTGGTGACACTTTCTAGCATATCCGTATCGAAATAACGTGCCAGCTTGGCCAGCAAGTCTTTATCCTTCTTGACTCCGCCCAGAGAAGCTGCCGCACGTTTCAGATAGTGTTCCTCAAGTTCTGCGGCAAGATTTGACAGCTCAGACAACGTGAGGCTGGCCTTTTCTTTCATGGACTTCGCTTTATCTCCTTGTTCGTGAGTCTCGAGGAATGTTTTCGCAACCTCCCGAATGCGAGACCTGAGGGACTTATTATCGATCATGTGCCGGCGGGCCGGCAAGTCGACAGAAACGGTAGAGAAGCCGGAGCTTGCGGGTGACGCATCCGCGTCTGGGGCATGATCTTGCTCGTTACCCTCTCCCTCGTCCTGATCCCCGTCTTCGTCATCACCTGCTGGAAGAAACGGGGTCTGCAACTGGACATCAGCTTGGCCTGTAGCAGAGGATTTCGCCTTTTTGTTGCCAGGGTGGCGTTTTCTCCCTTTCCCTTTGATGTCTGCCCCGTTCCCTTCTTCCCCTTCCTCTTCTTCTTCTTCTTCTTCATACTCATCTTGTTCTTGTTCTTCTACTTCCTCTTCCTCCTCTTCTCCTCCTACTGCGACTCCTTCTTCCTCTACCTCTTCCTCTTCTTCCTCGTCCCCTTCATCTCCATCGCCTTCCTCCTCGTCCTCCTCTCCGTGATCCTCCTCGTCCCCATCCTCTTCTTCCTCACTAGTGTCGTCCTTTTTCGAATCGACAGGCTCTTCGTAATTTGCCAGCTTGCCTATCTCGTGAAAGACGCCTTCGCGATATAGCTGATATCGGTAGATTGATTCAAGGCGGCTAACGAGAAGTTCCGTAGCCTGCAGGCCAAGCATTACAAGTGATGAGTGGTCTTGTTGCGAGAGAATGGACGCCAAAAATGACGCATAAGGCACAGAAACTAACGCCTCGGACAGAATAGCCTCGTCCAGGTTAGATAGCATCTTGAGCTGCGCCATGAGTACCTTTTGTCGCACACTCAGGTTGACAGTGCTGGAAAAGGCGTCTGTCAAAGTTGGAAAGATGATGAGAGCAAAGCGGCGAACTTCGGGCTTGCAGCCTTCCAAAAGCTCAAGTCTTTTGTCATTCGGACTGCGTCGACTCTTCGCCCGCCCAGACGGTGAGGTGATTGTTTCATTCAAGGATTTTGCCTCAACGAAATCGCCATAGACTGGGTCAGCTTTGCGTGGCAAGCTTGGGAGTAGTTCACAGATGACATTGAGAGTCTCCACGATTTGGTCTCTTGGCCGGTGGATCAGAGCTTGCATTACCACGACGCTGTCTAGTTTGGCCGCCACGTCATCCATGCCACTTGGAGGGGATACCCCAGTCAACATCTGGTACAATGTTTCGACAACGTTCAATTTGAAGAGCTCGGCCGAAAGACGCGGACTCGCTCGTGCCGTGAAAGCAAGAATACGGAGGAACTGCGTGTGAATACTTGATCCAATCAGATTCGTGGTTCCAGGGACCAAAAGTCGCAGTACAGTTCGCAAAAGATCAACGCTGACCAGCTCCTCAATCTTGGCAGGCTGGTACTTGAAACTCTCGACAATTCCCGACACACACAATGATGCCTGTTCCACGACCCGCTGGTCATTGCTGCTGAGGACGTTGAGTAGAATAGGCATCACATCTCTGACGACAGGGAACGAGTCGTCGGGAATGTTGCGACAGCAGTTGGCAGCTGTGGTCACGGCAGTCCTTTGTGTGCTGGTTGCAAAAAAGTCCAAGTAGGAAAGGCAAGCGGTCAGGCCTCCTTCTCGAACGATGCTGGAGGGGTACTCTGAAGATATTTTCTCCAGGGTGCTCAGAGCCTGTTCTGCGAGATCAATGAAGGAAATTTCGAGAAGTTTTGAACATAAAACAGGCACGGCGTTTCCGTACACCACGTTCGCAACGCTTGCTGGTAAAGCTTCCATAAGATTTGCCAGACATCTGCATGCCAGCAGCATGACTTCTGGACTCTCTTCCTTATTCATCAAAGCGACAAGCTCCTTGACAAAGGCATCTGGAGAAAAGTGGCCCGCAAGATTATCCTCATTGGAAACGAGCAGTATCTCGGATAATTCCTGCAGGGCTATGATCTGGACCGAGAGATCGTCTTGTCTCAGGTTGTTCAAGAGCTCACGGAGCCGGCCTGTCAGACCAGACATCATCCCTGTCAAAGCTCGGAGAGTGCTGGAGAGCCCAGCAACCGTTCCACCGGCGCCTCCAAAGCCACCGAATGGGTCGTCGTCATCGTCTTCTTCGTCGTCATCATCGTCTTCGTCTTCGTCCTGCTCGCCGGAACGGACGTCATTGTCGTGTGCATCTTCACCGTGAGCCTCACTGTTGTCTTCCATAGGGCCCTCAACCGCCGGTGAGGGTGCGATCTCTGGTTCATCGTTCACGTGAGGTTCCGTCATGGTAGTATCCTCATCGACAGCACTGCCACCATGTCGTCTCGATCTCCTTGTTGGAGGAGCGGGTGTTACTGCAGGTTTCTTGCTGCGACTAGGCTTTCTGCTCGAGGTGGCAGCCTGGGCAATGACTCCCCGGAGATTAGGCGACGAAGCCTGAGCACTGTCGAGTTCAAGATTAGCCGTAATGCAGGGTTTATTGCCAGCACACTTTTGCAGCAAGTTGAGGGGCCATGTTCAAAAGTATCAGAGATCCCGTGGAGGACATCATCCTAAAACGTACTCATTTTCGTCCATATCAGTAGGCATCTTTCCCTTTCGTCGACTTCTTGAAGCAGTTGGGGCAGGTTGTTCGGTGATCTTGGGTCTCTTGGACCGTCGCCCTGGACCACTAGGGTGCGTAGAGGAGGAGGAAGGTGTTGTATCGAGAGGGGATGTAGGAGACGGTCTGCGTTTTCGATCGAGCCGCGAGCCCGTGGCAGTGGAAGTTGATATCGAAGCCGGACCGGCACCTGACGTTGCACCAGGTAAGGGATGAGCTAAAGAACCCGCAGGCTGGGCTGCCTGGCTCGCAGCTTGTCGTGCCGAGGACCGAGTTACTCTGGAAGACATGAATCAACAAAGAGTCCAAGAGACTCGGGCATCTGAAGGATGCGAGATGAAGAAAAGCGAAACGATGGCGAAGGCATAAAGCAGTAGAAGACTCGAAAATGAAGAGAGACCACTGTTTGGTCAGGCAACCGGTGCTAGAGGAACAGAGAGGTGTCACTTGACTGCGAAGGGTACTGAACGGTATGAAGCATGGGATCAAGACGACCTAGACTCCTTCAGAGCCGCTTCGACGACGTTATCATGAACTGGTTCCCTCAGGCATCATCAAGTGGAGTGGTGCTGGCAGTCTGACGGTTTCGAGGAACAGGTGCAAGCGTTGCGTCGATGGTGCTTCAGACAAATGAGTCCGAGTGTTGAAGAGATAAGACCCAATTCAATGCACAACAGATTGCAGAACGTGCAGAGCAGATAACGTGCAGGGCGAACAATAGGAACCGAGAGCGTGAAAAAAGGGGGATGCAAGGTAAAAAAAGGGAGTATGACGTTATGGCTGGCCTCGACCGGAGGATTGCATCCAGATGCACTCAGACGCCGTCGCTCAGCCAAAAATCGCCTCCGCGGTCATGCATGTATCTATGGAAGGGCATGCGAGGGGGCAATGTCTTCCGACTGAGGGTAATTCAGACGCAAAGAAGCAGCCGAAATATGTGATACTAAGAAAAGACGGATGGGAAACGGCAGGCAACTTCTGCGAGGTCCCTTCCTAAGGATGGAAGTCGAGGCATCGATCGACGTGGAGGCGCACGCGACAGCAAGACGACACGTTCTAAAAAAAGAGACACGAAAGGAGGCAATGTAATAAAAGGACAATGACTTGGCTTCCTTACCTTTGCGTGGTGGTGGATGCGGTCGCAGCAGCGGAGGTAGTCGATGTCGACGAGGCAAGTCGCACTTCGTGGTCACCTGCCAATGTTCGTTCTGCCATGCCCGGACTACGCCATTAGAAGGGCAGGCGCAGGCTCGCTGAGATACAACGACGAAAGGGTGTAGCTGGAAAATACGGCGTGTGTTGTGTCAATCCAGATATGTAGGTAGATGAAGAGCTGGCAGAGGGGTCGGAGTTTTCTGGTTGTTGTTAGGTAGAGTTCGTGCGTTGGCTTCGGCCGATGTGTCGTTGGCTGCGAATCGCGATCGGTGGTTGGAACTTGGCGGTAATAGTGATAGGACGCTATAGGACGCAGGACCGTTTTCTGGTCCCTGTCCCGGGTCTTCGCAGCGCGGAATCCTCGGAGTGATTGTTGGCTGGCCTTTCGCTTTGCTTCACGCAGCGGACGAAGGTCAGACGGGCATTCGGCGGGCGAGGAGCAATGTCGTGAGCAGTAGCAGCAGCAACAACCAGCGATGTCATGGGCGAAGCAAAGTCGGGGCAAGTCGGGCATCAGGTCGTGGAGTCGTTGTACATACAGTAGGTACCTCTCCGTATATAGTGAGCCGCGAGCCGGAAAGGGGATCTGCGCGGATTGAGTCAAGGACTCAAGAGTCAGACTCAAGACTTCAAGGATGACAAGAGGTGAAGTTCGACCGTGGAGCACTGATTTGGCCCACCGCAGCAAGCGGCACGTCCACGCTTGCCATTCTTAGGTAGGTACGGTCGCTTGGATATCATGTACCTACTGTACGACTACGGACTCACGGAGTATCTACATTCTACATATGTACCTACATCATTCACTCTGTACAGTGTGTGCTCACTGTACTGCTTATACCTTACAGGTATGCAGGTAGGTACCTTAGGTACATATGTACCTAATATATATAAGTTAATCATCTACATTATTACCTAGGTAGGTACGTGTCTACGGTCGCCATCCGCTCAGGGCCGGCCAGCCCGGTTTCGGTTTGGCGTGCTTGCGGCCTGGCAGATAGTGGTGACGCTGTCACATGTGGTACCAGAAGTTAGACCAGAGACAACTCCGATTCGAGGGTACACGGTATGCGAATGGAGGAATGGAACAAGTTACAAGGCCTTTATCTCGACTCACGCACGCGGCACGCACACTATAAACCTACATATCAGTATGTACATGAGCGTTACTCCGCGAACTGTAAAAGTTTACTCGGCGAACTGTTTTTGCCAAATTGCTCCACAATTTCAGGACTCCTTTGTACCTTCGCCAAATCACAGTGGGGAATACGATTACAAACAGTATAGATTTCGTAGCCAGCTATCTCAACATTTCCACCCCGCCGCCTCAGCCCTCAAGACTCCAGACATCCCATTCGCTCAATCTCGCAATTCGTTCAATTTCACCAATTCCCTCAAATCATACTCTACCGGTGTCGTCGAATTTTGTGTACACATGAATTCCGGTCTACCAGGCAACCCGGGTGCCTCCTCAATCACTTGAGTAGCCGGGATAAACTCCTGAACTTCCTCAGTCTCGCTGTGCGTGGTCAAAGCCTGCGAAGGCGAGCCACTGACCCTCGTAGCCTTCATGGCAGAAGATGGCTGTGATGCCCCACCTCTGCCTCGTCCGCGGCCTCGCCCGCGACCTCGAGTGGTAGTCTTCTGCCTCTTCGAGGCATGTAATGCCTCTATCTGGTCAACTTCAAATTGCGAGGGTTGGCGACGTTGGCTGGGCTTCGAAGGTCGGCCGCGACTGCGGGTCGGCTGCGTCTGACTCGAAGCCGGCTGGCTCTGCGTCTGGGGGACAGGCAGCTGGAAGTTTGGCAGCGAGGGGTTTTGCGGCAGAGGGAAAAGCGACGTGCCGTCAAGGCTCAGACGAGGGGATGTTTGAGGCACATCGGGATCGTTGCCCGGGG